>JAAAKM020005035.1:0-11314 GCA_010016025.2 Alatinidae sp. Z8VKAUB7J3 | reverse complement strand
ACACATTCCATTTCGGTCATTCTGACGTTAGTACTCTGAGGAGTGTCAGACGAAAAAAGCTTTTCACTACATTATGTTTACTCTATTTCGTGCAATATGTTTAGACTGTTAAAACAAACACATGAGAATTTCAGTATACCTTTTCAGTGTTTACTTTTGGATATAAAATTTTAAAAAGTGCCAGTTGTCATTTTATTGTATACGTATCATCTCCTTAACAAAAGGTCATTGCCATCCCTCACAAATTGTATTTCCTCCAATAAACGCCGACCTCGTCCCTTCCCAAAAAGCTCCAAAACTGAGGCCTTTAATACTTTTGTTAACGACGCATAGTTTAAAAGAGAGAATGCATTATCCATTGGGTATTTTTAACCGCGCGGCTGCATCATGTTCAGTTTCCATGACCACTTCTTCCTCTTCTTCTTCTTCTTCTTCTTTTTCTTTAAAGTTCCGTCCACATGACATGAGTTGGATGACACTGCTCTCCATCTGTTGCGATCAGATGCTACTCTCACTGCTTCGTGGTAGGATGGTTTGTCACTCCATTCTATCATGTTGTCAGTCCATGGTGTTCTAGGTCTTTCTCTAGGTCTTTTCCTCTCTATTCTACCGTCAATCAGCACTCTCTTGATGTTTCCACCTCTTATAATATGAAGAAAATATTTTAGTGCTCTCTTTTTGATGACACTAAAAGAGCAAAACTGGCAATCTCTCAGTGCAGCCCCCTGATAAGCAGTGGGGCCTTTCCCCGGCGGCCGTTCTTTCCAAAAGGGAAAGATGGCAACATCCCTAGCAAGTTTTCATGCCCAAATGTAACAATTGCAGAACGCTTTGGCAATTTTAACTGAACAACGACAACTGATGGAGAAACGGAAAGCAGTTTTCATGAAACAAGTGCTAAGGCACTAATAAATGTTTGACGGGAGTAGTGTATACGTTTCTATTTTGAAAAGCATTTCTGAAATGTTTGAATAAAGTGATAGATGCCAGAGCAGGCGCAAAGATTTGTTTCAATTATTCCACCACATTTAGTGTTCAGATTATCCAATAAAGTCGATTTCTGTCGGGAAGCATTTCTTTATAGGAGACAGAAACGCCAAAAACCGAGTTTGTCAAAATGAAAAACGTTTTCAGTAACCTGGCAACAAATCGAAATGAAATCTGCATTTACAAATTTGATTCTATCTACTGGCTCGTATCTTGGTTAGCCCATGTTGAGCCTTGACTCCGTGCCTGCACTTTAGCTGGAAGAGGCAGCATGCAGGCTGGCATATACTACGCTACTAAACCGCAAACACTCTTTAGGCCATAACGATCTTGGTTAGGTGGTAGCAACGACATTCTTGATATAGTGCTTCCTAAATGCCGCAGCAAATGTGACTGTTCTATAGGAACTAAAACAAAGTAATTGGAAAAGATTTTTTATAAATTAAATAAACTAACAAGTGTAGTTGGTAGAACGGAATTTTCTATCGGTTATAACACGAAACCCAAAGGAATATTATAATCATCTTGTAGAAAATACTCTGCTGTGCATGTCATCGCCACCGCGTAACCAAGGCCGTTCTAATCTTTGGTTTACTGGCGTATAGTTGCACAGCTGACGTAAGTTTTTCACCAAACAATTCTCCTCAGACTTCCAAATAATACACAGGGCACGCAGATGATATATAGGAGTCGTATGCAGACAATTTCCAACCGTTGCAGTCTCACATTCAAAGACGCTCAATGAGTGGGGCCGATTTTGAAACCACCCTAATTAAACAAAAAAAAACAACATAAAACAGGCTAACTAATACACAAAAGGCAGCTGGGGCGTTCAAGGGTAACGCCTTTTCATTTCCAACCGTTGCGAAGGGTTAGTCAAGCTAGCGTAAAAATAAGAGCACGAGAGTTTGATGAACACAAAGAAACTGTTATAAAATCTTCTGACCCATTTCTTTCACCTAGAATCATTTGACAGTACATCAATTCTAATAGACACTAAACCATATAAAGAAATACTTGAAACAAGAACCACCCTATAAATACAGGGCTGAATTCAAGAAAATTTTGAAAAACAGCCAACCTCTGCTATAAAGCCCTACCTGCAAAAAGCGTATGCTAGTACATAGAACCATATCCTTGCGGTGTTATCCTTTCAAGCGACCCAAGGTTATTTCACTGATTTGATCGTCAAAAAATTTATTAATAATTAATTGAGTATATAAAAGCTGGCCTACTGGTATGGTAAGGTTTATGTTTGACAATCTGTCTCATCTGTAACTGAATTCATTATAAGGTAAAATAGGATTTACCTCTCAGTTAATGTGGTTGACCTTCCTCGCTGAAATTGGTTTGGGCGTGTCCTTTCTTCTACTCATAAACTAACAACCGTCGTGTTTTCTAAATTCAGCCCGTCGAGATAAGCATCACATAATCAATCTAATCAATACCGGGCTGATTGTACGAACATTTTGAAAAACAGCCAAACCCTGCTATAAACCCTACCTACAAAACGCGTATACTTGCGGATGGAATCGCACCCTTGCGATGTTAACAACAGTCAATCACACTTTGGCCCCATCCCACCGGCCCACCAACAGATGCCATCTTTCAAGATTCTGGAAACGCTAAATCACTCGGATCGTACGCAAATGGTCTCACAAACCCCATGAAGGGACACGGGTCTCGAAAATGGGAGATGGGCCATTAATAGATTCGAAGATGTTTTTGCTATAAAATCTTTGAATGGCGGATCAATAGTTTTGAAGGCAAAGCTCACCAAGTTACAAATTGCATGCAATCGTTAAGACTTTGACTCTTAAACTACTTTCAACTTACGAAATATTTGGGGACATACTAGCACTAATGTTTCACCAAACAGTTTTGACGGGGACCCGCTAAGTTTAGAAAACTTCTCGGCCTTTTGGCAAGGAATGGATGTAGTATCTGTTCTTATTGATGGCAGATGCTCTCCATAATCCGCCAGAGGAGGTCTTACTGGGCGGTTGAGTTTGTCTAATGGCTTTCTTCTCTGCCCGGTAGTACAAATTGAGGGGCGTCGCTCTTGGACGCCCCAGCTGTGCTTTATTTATTAGTTAGCCTGTTTTGTGTTTTTTCTGTTTATTTAGGGTAGTTTTAACGTCGGGCCCACTGCTCATCAGGGGTCTTTTGAGAGACTGCTAAGTTTAGAAAACACGACGGTTGAGAGGTGATGAGTAGGAGAAAGGACACGCCCAAAACCAGTGTCAGCGAGTAAAGTCAATCACAATAACTAATAACTAAGTGTTACTTTACCTACCAATCAATTCCGTTATATCGTGGAACAGATTGCCAAAAATAAAACTTGCCACACAACTAAACCAGTTTGCGTTTACACATTTTTTATAAGCAACTCGATTTCCAGGGTCAGGGCTAAGGTTGCTAAGGGTATGATACACGTTCAGCGCTAAAGTTGCTTAACAGGTTGCTAAGGTTATTTTTTCTCTGTGATAGCGAATCATAAATATATACCATATCTCGTCTTGTCTACCTACAGTGAGTTATAAGTGTAAATAATTCGTTATGCATTTGTTTCAAGTCAAAAAAGAATTCTTCTGTCTCTATTTCTAAGAAGATTTGTAATTTTGTTCTGTGAAAAATAGTTGTTAACTGTCAGGGCTGAGCGTTGCTAAGCAAGTTGCTTAATTTTTTGGCTAATTTGAGGGCTGAAGCTTTAGAAACTGGGTTGCTTAAATAAAAAAATGTGTACTCCAGTTATTATCAACGAATTTGATGATAATCAGTCTTAATTAGTGCAAAGAAGTTAAGTCGCTTGAAAGGATGAAGATGCAACAAACGACTTCTCAAAAGCGGGAGTAGTAAACTTGCTTTTCTTAATTTTCACCTCTATTTACCGTTGGCACATGTTTTAAAATTGTTCACTGGGAGATTTTCCTATATTTACTGAATTTTTCATCAGAAGTTTCTTAAACAGGATCTGGGATGAAACGTTTCAAGCCAACATTAACTTGTTTTCTGAACTCGTCCGCGCACCACAAGATATCCGCCCTTACATTTAAAAAAATTCTGGTGTTGGCAGCGAAGCCACTTGACACGGTCTAGCATAGGGATTGCTAAGCTTAAGGAGATTCAGAAGTGAAAACACCGCCCCGTTGGACATTATACCAACGCGAGGCAGGTTCCGCTTTTAACAGTTTGCTTGTGGTACGAAACAAGAATTTTGCACGAAATAGCGAAAACATATATTTAAAAGTATTGTCATGTAGACAAAAAGAACTTGTTTTCTCATTAGGCCTATTCAGTGAATCTAGTTGTAGTGAACGCTTATTGGTCCAAAAGCACAAGCCATTCAGGCAGTCCAAATTCTGATTGGTTCTTTCAAAAATGCTGTTGGCTTTATTCTTTCAAAAGTTTCATTTCAATCATTTCTGACGATTGAATTCTATTGAGTGTCAGCCGAAAAATCTTTAAGTACATAATGTTTCGCTATGTCGTGCAATATTTTTTGTTTCCGCTTCTCTGCAAAGGAAAAACAAAGAAGAGGGCGAAGTCGGGGACGACATTATGATGACAATAAGGACTGAGCAGGCCTCTAAATGGAGGAATGTGCCACCACGATAAAACATAGAACAGAACATCTTTGGTGTTGCCAAAGGAGACACTTAACACGGTTTAATACGGGGATGACCAGCCTTCTCTTGTGGTGATTCGCAAGCAAAAACTCTGCTCCTTCAAATACGACAACTGGGCGCCGCAGATTCCTGCCTCTGCATAACGGGGGAAAGTGGTAGAGCGACAAGCCAGAGACGGCCTTAAGGACTAGGCAGGCTAGACGACCTTAGGGCTAGGCAGGCTACTTTAGATAAGGATGTGCCAACATGGAAAGAAGCAGAACAGACTGGCCAGGAACAACGTTTCTTTCTTAAGACCCCGACTATCACCTACGTAGAAGCGGCAGTCAAAGAAAAGGTAAGGCAAATTATGGACAAGCTGACATATAGCACAAGCTGCAAGAAAAAGCCGCAGGTTGGCCAACCCTGGTATCGTACAAATTTCTAATCATTATTCTTGTAACATCTTTGGTCAGTCAAATAAATATTATCCTTAAATGGATTCATACATTCAGCTTCATTGAAAAATAATCTACTTGTGTCGGCACTCATTGGGATTAATTTTCTTCTTGGTTTCGGTAATATTGTCACTGACGCTAAATACTCGTCTAGAGTTTGTTCCGTACAGCGGGCAACAAATCGGATAAACGGTCGTATATCGCCAAGATTGGCTTGCTTCAGATAGTCGTAATATTGAAACCGTTCCTCTTTTCGTATAATTACGGGTGGGTAACCGGATTGCATCATGAAAATATTCATGAGCAACCTCGACGTCCTTCCATTTCCGTCCGTAAACGGATGAATGAAGACTAGCTTATAATGTGCAAGTGCTGCTAACTCAATTGGATGTAAAAGCTGTGCCTCCTTTGATAGTAACCAGCGGCTAAACTCCGACATCAACATTTCAACCTCGGTTGGATGCGGAGGCACAAAATCACCCACATAAACCTGAGTGTTTCTGAACTTTCCTGCATCGAATGGATTCACATAGCCAAGAACGCGTTTGTGTATTTCTAAAATTTCTTCCACGCCAATACCCCCGTATCTTGAGAGGAGGGTATTATTGATATATTTTAGAGCTGAATCGAGTCCAAGCACTTCGTTGTGCTCTACCACACTTTTTCCACCTACAGCCATCCCTGTTTCAACTATTGCTCTCGTCATTGACAAAGTCATCGTATTTCCTTCAATTGCATTTGAGTGATATATATTTTTAAAGTACGCCTCTAACTTGGCCCTTTTTAACGCTGTATTCCCCTCTGGTATCTTTATTAAAGCATCCCTTTTCCGTTCAATCCGTTTCAACATTTCCAAATCAAGCTGCTGCACACGCGGGAGAAGCCTCTTCCTATTTCGCGCAGCCGCCGAGTGACCAGGGTTGAATACAAGTGCCAAGGCAAAATGATGCTCTGCTTCAATGACATCGTCATCCTCAAGAAGCTCGCCGTATTGATTGAGAATATCGGGATGATGAGGCACGAGAGCTTTGCACTGTTTAACAATTTTAAAAGCTTTGTCCTTCTTTCCTTCTGCCTTCATTTGATAAGCAAGTTTGAGCGCAAGTTGTGTCTCGGGAAGCAATGGAGTAACTACAATGAAAACAGAATAAACGAAATCTTAATAACGACTACATTATTATTGCACAAATTATTTAAAAGAGGTTCACGTTATACAAACTTGCATATAAACATGCAAAAACATTGTTGTGCTGTCAGAAAGCTTGGGCTATAATTAAATTACGCGAAACACCGAATAAGGAAACGTCTGCGTCTTCTGAAAAACTTCTTCAGATCAACCACGAAGTGTGACTGGAAATAGGCTAAACTTGTAGTAACAATTTGTAGTTGTCGTATTTGAACCAGTTCATGTTAATTACTTCCGTTCTGTGGAATGGTACTACAGATTTGGAAGGTAGAGAGTCGGATATCATTCTCTGTATTGTCATCTTTTATTGCCGAAGCTCCTGCATCTTTCACACGCATTCGACGATGGGTTGATGCAGACCCTGTTTACACGGGTACGGGTCCAAATGGACCGGAACTGGTACGGATAGGTCTTTAGTTTACACGGGACCTGCTGGATGCAAACTCCTTTGGATCTGCTACCCGTACCAGATTCGGTTCACTTACGACAATGGGACAGTTTCGATGCGATCCCGCGGAGGTCTCGCGTAAGCACTTTGGACCAGTACCTCTACAATGATCAAGCCTCCCTGTTCTACTGGTGTGCAGGATTAAAAGGCAGATTCACCTTAAATGGGCAAAATCATCTCTAAAAATACCTATTTACGGACACAAATAAATGCAAGGTTCGCTTACAAGATGCATTTTTAGTTCAAATGTGTGCTAAACAAAGTAAAGCCATGATCTGCCATACAATGACTCTTCACATTTTACTTGCTTTTACGTTTCAATCAAAACAGGTGTGGCTACCGGTTTCCTAGGAATTTAGGGGTAACGTGCACGACTTATGGTCAGCTATTGTTGGTCCATTTTAAGAGTGAATCCCCTTTACGGTTATGTGGGACAAAACTCTCGCCAGTGGCAGGCAGATAATCAAACTGTCAGCATTGTACATTAGGAGGTATTAACAACATTTGTATCAAGAGTTTGAAAAAGAAGGAAGAAAATGGCCATCTGCAATATTATTTAAGAAAACAGGTCAAATTTCTATTGAAAAACAGTTGTTCTTCATTAATTTCTACCTATTTCTACCCTTTCTATGACTGAAATACTTCTCTGTTTGAATTTTCAACAATGAAGCCCTTAAATTATACTTATCTAACAGTAGCTGGTTATAGTCATTGGTCAAGAAACTGGCTGATTGTACATCGATTTTGAATTCAGACACGTGATTTACTAAAAATCAGTAAATCTAACAATAACATGCATTACATGATTACTCTTGGGTGCTTAATAGAAGGGGGTTGGAATAAACGGGGGGGGTGGAAAAAGCCAAAAAACACAACAACGAAAATGACCAAAAATGTAATAGATGGGGACACTGGCAGAAAGTGTAAAAAATTAAGTCTAAATCACTGTTTAGAATCAACTGCAACTTCTGAAATGTAGGGTAATACAACACAAGCAATATATCAGTTATTCGAAGTTATGGTAATCTCCCACATGCCTTCCAAGATTTTAAAATCTTCTCCTCGTCCTCCTGCTCAATGACAGTGCTATTGCTAACATCTGTAATATGCGTCTTCACACTTCTTTGAGCCTCGTAAAAGGCCACCTTCATCTTTTTGACGTGCGGTTTTCATATTTTAATATAGATATTTTCTACTTCCCCACCAAAGCACCTCCTCAAAAAATCGTAATGTGTGCGAGATTACTTAAAAAGCAATAGGCAGATAGGAATAAGAATGCCCTGGGTAGAAAATTTTTGAAAGATTAATTAGTGGGGGCGTCTATTAGGCACTCTTGCAGTGCCTCTTGGGTATTAGAAGCACTCTGGGTGGTTCAAGAGAATGGATTGATAAAACTTAGGTTGCAAACAATGGGTGAAGTTTGGATTTTTCATTTCAATTGTGCTTGTAAGCTACATACTCCTGCTTGTCGTTGTTGTATTCCATACTATCTTTTGCCTGTACCTCAAAAATGCCATGCTGAAGCCACATTACTGCTTTATCTGAATGTCTGAGTGGTGTTGCAGATGTATCTCGGGACCCAAGGGGGTGGTGGCATTCAAAGTTTGAGAACCACTCGCACAGAGCCTTATTTATCATTGGGGCTTTAACTTATCAAAAATCTGATAGGTTTGGCTCTTGTAATTTACTTGCCTTCTGGCTGCAATATCTTTCCAAGAAGAAACATTCTCACATGACACACAATTACAAAGCAATTATTTTAAATACTATGGTTGCAAATACACCGACAAACTATAGGGAGAACACCATGAAGGAAACTACAATTGTGACAATGTTTCGTCTTTTCTGAAAGACTTTGTCAGGTCCTTGTACATTGGAGGTATCAATGTGAATGTACAATGTACAAGGACCTGACGAACTCTTTAAGAAAAGACAAAACGTTGTCACAATTGTAGTTTCTTTCTTGGTGTTCTCCCTATAAAAAGCAATTGTGAACAATGTTTTTACTATGTGCCCCAGCTGATATTAAAAGTGTGTTTGTTGAGAAAGGTATTCACATTATACACATTCAACAACATCAGGGTGGCATCAGAAATTCTGATGTATCTTTAGGTGGGAGGGGGTTTGGGAGGGGGTACAAAGAATGATGATGTACACAAATAAATAAACCTTCCCACATGATCTATTTTAAGTTTTCAATCTTCTAAATTACTCAATACAAAGCACTATAAATCATCAAATCATGTAAATGACACTTTCAACAATCATCTCACTCACAACAAGTGGTGCCCCCATCTAAGTAAGAATGATTAATAACCCCTCAACAGTTACTTGAATGATCAATGCTCATCTTCCCTTCAAATCAAATCTGATTGCTGCTATTATATGTGCCTTGTAGGGCCTACTTGATTGTTTGACATCTTATTGTGGTTGACAGGAGTGAAAAAAACAGTCAAAGCCAACTACTATGGGCTTTACAGGACTGATGAATGAAGTCAATTTTACTGGGAGTCCATGATATTGACAAATTCAACAATGCTGGACTTCATGATTTATCAAGCAAAGTACATTATTTTGTGTTCTCTAGCAGCATCAACACCAAAAGCATCAACATACTTGATAACAGGAGAGTCAGAGACATATATGATCGTTATGTGGGAGTGGCTTCAGGAGTATAGAATCGCCCAAGGCAGGAAAATGTTGAAGAATTATGAGAGCAGGAAGTAAGCAAAGACCCCTGAAGGATTGCTGCTCTCTGTCTACATGGCCATTAAAAACAGTTGCTCTAGTCGTCATGGTAAGGAGAACTCCTAAAGGATTTGATTGACATTCTGAGTGATCCTTTGCAGTGAAAATAACTCTTGTCTAGGTCGCCACATCATCTTATCATTTTCCCACAAATTTCAACCTACCTCTAACAGAAAACTTCTGAAAGCCTACTTTCGACTACATATGAAATTTACCTAGTTGTTGAACTTTTCCATTTAGATTTTAATGATATTGTTGATCACAAGAGGTACAATGCCATAAGAAAAATGCCATGCTCTGTTAGATTTGTGCCAAGCATTGTCTGAACAGAATTACTATGTGTCATTATCCAGCTGCATAAAATATATACTAGGTATAAGTAGATGCACTAATCTATCAGATGTAGCAAGTGACAGTGGTATGTGAGAGTATGACATGCCCAAAGGGAATTTAACTCACAAAATAAAAATGATTGTGATCTGTTTTAACCAAATGATAAATTTAAAAACTACCGTACTATAAAGATGCAAAAATAGTAGTACAACATACAGTAGTGGTTCCAGTTGGGGTGCTTTGGGGCTTCAGCCCACCACATTTTTGCCAAGTAATTATTTCAGAGGGTAAGAGAACAAAGGAAACACTGAAGCAAGAGAGAAAGAGCAAAGGAGAGGCCCAGGTCACATCTTTATTCTCAAAGTATGTAAAACCTTGTCTGCAGATTTAATTTAATGATAGAAATGGAACCTTTAATTTTTTTCTTACACCTCCTTCCCCACTTTTGAAATCATACTGTTTAATAAGTTTAATGAGAGATAGAAGGATTCGTGTAACCAATAGCCACATACCAAATGCATAATTTACTGCTTTTATTCTAGACATAGCCTCAAAAGGCCAACCTGTACCCCTAACCCTGCGCTATTTCTGCTAGGATGTTGCCCTCAACCTGGATTAGGGTGGCAAATACATTAATCAAGCCCTCAACTTATTTTTAACCCACTGCACATGATGTTTTGTTTAACCATATGTATATATATATAAGTTACCGACGCACCTTTGACGCCAAATGCACATATGCACATGCACCACATGCACAGTCCAGTACGGCTATACAGCCAGTTCGGACTTAAGATTGAAGATTGAAGTAGGCTGTTTCATTTCATTTTGTATCTATTCCCTGACAACAGACAGTCAGTTTCCAATAAAGAAGAACAGTTAACTAATCTTTCAAATTATAAGTCCCCTCATCTGCATAACAACACATTAATAAAGAGGTCTACTAGTTAAGTTGCATGTGAGCAAATTGATTGCAGAGTTGATTAGTTGGGTTTACTTTCACAACAGACATGAAATGGCCAACCATTACATTACACTTTCCGATTTCCAAGTTAAGTATCAAATAAGAATTGCGTCATATTTAGCTTAGCCTACTTGTTATCCCGCAAGAAATACAAAACGTCACTCTTCTCCTAGTATGCGATACTATAACACCTTATGTTAAACGTACCGGAAGTTAATGCTTTAGGAAACGTAGCAACCCTGTATTCAGTGCCAGTGGTCAAAATTTTGAGCACCCTAAATCTAAGTAAACAATTTAGGCGTGATCGATTTACTGGCATAACCATTGATTAGGGTCGTATTTGGCTTACCTGAATCAAGTGTCTCCACATCAACATGTCTCTCTGGTAAAACTGCAACGTTGAAGTTCTTCTTCTCTGTGTTATCCAATATAGAAATAAGTAAATTGGGATGCGATTTAAGGCTACGGTTCGAAAACCGTAACCATGAATATAACGACGGCCACTCCAAGAATTGAGGCAAGAAGGATATTAGAACTCCGCTTGACAAACACAACACACACAGCAAAGCTACATTAACATGA
>JAAAKM020005034.1:0-11315 GCA_010016025.2 Alatinidae sp. Z8VKAUB7J3 | reverse complement strand
AGCAGTAGCAGTAGCAGTAGCAGTAGCAGTAGCAGTAGCAGTAGCAGTAGCAGTAGCAGTAGCAGTAGCAGTAATAGAAGTAGTAGTAGTAGTAGTAGTAGTAGTAGTGGTAGTAGTAGAAGAAGAAGTAGAAGTAGTAGTAGTAGTAGAAGTAGTAGAAGTAGTAGTTGTAGTAGTTGTAGTAGTAGTAGTAGTAGTAGCAGTAGTAGCAGTAGTAGCAGTAGTAGTAGTAGTAGTAGTAGTAGTAGTAGTAGTAGTAGTAGCAGTAACATCAGCATGAATAGCAGGGATGATAGTAGAAAGATTTCACCAGTTTTAAATTCCCATCCTGCATTTAATACAGTTCGGGACATCCTTTGTAAGTTTCAGTGCATATCGGAAGACTGCAAAGAAGTGTTCCAAAAAGAACAACTGGTTGGCTTCAGTGGAGAAAAGAACTTTTTTTGATACATTAGTAAGAGCTAAACTGCAGACTGTAGAGGAGAGAAGAATAGAGGGCATTATAAGTATGGTAGGCCTGGCTGTCACGTTTGGTAGTGGTTGTGGTAGAGAACACCTTCGTAGGTCATAATTCCTGTAGACAATATGTAGTCAATCAGGTTAGACTGTAATTCATGTAGTTTACCTTTTAGAATATAGGATTTATAACAAACAGTATGTAGGCAGCACCAACACTTAGTTTAGGCAGCGTTTTATTAATTTTACATTCAGTAGGAGTCTAATAGTAGCGTATAGCGTACGCTAGTAGCGTACCCCATATGGAATTTTTTAATATTTCAAGCACGAAGGTCATAGTAATTTCATAGAGGACGTTAGTGTTAGACTGCGTAGGGAGTTATTTTGGCAACTAGAGTTTGACTGCGTAGGGAGTTATTTTGGCAACTAGAGTTAGACTACGTAGGGAGGTATTTTGGCAACTAGAGTTAGACAGGTTTTCGCCTAATGTTCTTAAATGTTCATTAATGGATTCCTCAAGACGAGGTTAATGACATCTGTTATTGTAAACAACAGTCATTAACATTCCCAGAAATTCCCAGAAATGCAATGGAAGCGATCAGCAAAATTCCATTCTGGCTAATTTCTTGTGTGGGCTAAAGGAATTTACATCATTTATTGTATTTTTAACTAAGGACTCAGGGATTTCATTTAAATGTATATTTTGTGTGGGGTTTTGAGTATAGATTTCTTTAAGGTTTAACATTCTGGTACAAATATTTTTATTGCTTTTAATCTCTAAAACGTAAAGGAACAACAATGAGCGAATGCTAAAAGTGGAATGGAATTCCAAAAGCTGTTTGAAACGTGTAGAAGAGATAAAAGAAGAGATAAAAATGTCCAAAACTCTATTTCAAGATTTTGGTGTCTTATATTTGACTTTAACTTAAGACTTGTTAATGTCTATTAAAGTATTACACGCACACGCACACACACACACGCAGACGCACACACACACACACACACACACACACAATCTAAGGGAAAATTTGCTCGAATGTTAACAAAAATGATAATCTCTGTCAATGATATGTATACCTGATAAACTGTGAGGCGGTAGCTTATTGACAAATCACAACTGCTCTCAGAACAAGATTCAATAATAACAAACCCCAATTTTGTATAGGTTTCTACAGCTTTTAGGTGAGAGGTGTTGCAATATTGCATTCCATCCATAACTTGATTAAAGATTTTACTACTGAAGACCACAACGGCATGACCGACTAAAGCTTTATGGGAGTGAGGCAGCTCTATGTTCAAAGAAATCCTATAGCTGGCATAAATTAGAAATTTTCGTGCCACATGGCTGAGGTGAAAGGGACGTAGTACTATCTGTCTCTTATGGTTTGAGTGAGAATTTATAAAATTTGGCAGCAATTTTAGAACCATTTCAAATTTTTTACACCCTATTAACTTTTTGCTATATAGTGCATGGAGACTTCTTTCATCTCAAATGTTTTACAACAATTTCACCCCCTTATTTTAATGTTTTACTACCCCTTTTTCTTTACCCTATTTATATACTCATTCTTTTGAACTCCGAACGAAAACGTTTACGTCGATTGTCCTTACTGTAACAATCCACGCTACACTTATCTATACGGGACGCTTTTATGCATGAAGGTACTTTAGCAAACATCTACCAAGAGATTTTGTAATCTTCATTTATCTAACTTTATTCTTCACTTGCCGAAACGTTGTGCACAAGTCCAATCAAGTTTCACTTTATACGCAGCTTATAATTTGTGGTATTAAAACTTTTAAGATTGGTTTATAGTTCTGTAGGATTGCAGCAGAGCAGAAAACATTGCTGTCGGAGGTTGTCGTGGAAGTATAAAATGCTGTGCAGTATGCTGTATGAAGCATTCCTTTGCTCCGCACAGAACATGGCCGCGTCGTGTAATACAAGTGTTCTAGTCACTTTATGGTGCAAAATTTTAATTGATAAGCACGTGCTTACTTTGATTAAACACCAGATGGAGATTTTTGGAGCTGTGGTTTCTATACTGACAACAAAGTGTACCAGAGGAGAAAAGGACAGAAATAGGAAGTATATCCGATCTATCAACAAACCACACGATGCTGGTGGAGAACTTTTGACTTTTAAAAGGAATGCAATTTCATGATTCTGAAACACATTGCTCATATGTTAGGATGACTCTTTAGATGTTCCACTTTATCCTGCGTACGATCAACCTAATAACCGAACATGGACTTAACTATCGTTGCCGAGTTTTGTCTATTCATTGCTTAGGAGTGAAATCACTAGACACTGATGCCATTTTCTTTGATTTGCTGCACAGCAAGGAGTTTGTGTTCGACTTTTTCAACACTGCAAAACATGCCGCACAACAATATTGCAATCTTGCAGAAAGTTGAACTTAGATTTTACTGCATGGATGAAATCATACAGCAATTGGGGGAATAATTAAAGTCTACAGAACTATACACCAGTCTTAAGACGACAAGATCCCTTTTAGAAAATTGGAGCAAGTTTCTTTAAAGCTAACCAACTTGCAGAGAGATAGCGTTTTTGACAACTCCTGCCTAGAGAATGGATTTCTTCCGAGGTATACATTGTTTAGTTTTATTGTCGATACATCTCGTTAGCTTAGGCCGTTAAGTGTGAATGTGTTACATTTATACTGCAAATATGTTTTTTATGCCGAAGGCTAGATTCTATCTCACCCTCATCGATAAGCTAGAAGAATATTGGATAGCACCGAAGGACAACTTAATTTCATATTTATCGAGTTCAAGCACTTCAAATCTGCGCGCTTTGGGATTACAAGATGCTGTAACACCTTATTCTTATATCATTTCTATCCTTTAGCAGAAACCATTACGGTACAGCAAAATTATGTACTAGGACATGTATGACTGCATATGGATTTGCATAATAGGCGGATAGGATTCCTTTAAAAGTCGATGCTATGAAAAAAGCCTGTGCTTGTGTTACAATTCTGCTACGCAATCATTAGACGGATAATGATCCAGGCGATGGACATAGCAAATCAAATGGTTCCCTATGTTGCCTTCGTTGGACTCCATGAAGAGAAATTCCTATTTTCTAGGTTTGACCTTTATTACCTTTTTCTAAGAAGGACTTCTAACTAAGGGGCCTGTTAAAATTGAATACATCTTGCATGGTTCTCTGAAAGGGTATTGTATATGGATACAAACATAAGAACAGAGTTAAAATAAATCCATTATTACAGGACCGGCATGTTCGAGTTTCTTATATTCACATGAAAAGCAGCAGGATATCATAATGACAAATTCAATATTTTACATTATTACACATGTCGCAAAAAATTAATCAATATGAAAACAACTGTTGTTCAGGACTGACAGAAGAAAGTTATCTTTAAAAAGTTTGCCACTTAAATTAACTAGTCCTTGTTCTTCAATTTTCACCTGTTCTTTTCTCACCCTCTTTGCTACCGACCCTTGTACGCGTTCGTCTTCTTTTCACATGTGTTTGTGTTAATTGTACATTACGCACTCGTAAGTGTCAATGTTGTGTAGATGATAAGGTAAAACGTTGTGATACCTACTGAAAAAATTGACTGCAAGACCTTTGTCATCCTAGCCAAGCTAATCCTTTTGCCTTCTTTTTGAGATAGTCGAAATAAACTAACTTTTTAGTTCTTCAACCTTTGCTGACAGATTAAAAAAAAACACATAGTGGATGAAAAGCCACATAATAGCATATACATTCTATTGTGTTTGAGAGAAATTTATAAGCATGCAGCTTTGGCAAATGCTGGGGAATGTGCAAATACCCATGTTATTTAGGGAGGTTAGCAGAAGAAATTTTGTGGTAGATAGCCCCATCTTGGGAGCATCTGTAAACACACTGAGACAACAGATCGCGATAAATACGTAGGAGTATTGTGGATAGGCTGCAAATGAGCGATAGTTAGTGGATAGTAGAGTTAGACTAAAGAATGAGATCAACAGATAGTAAATAACTCTAGTAGCTTAGTAAGCAATTATAAGCGGGCGAATTTGTTTGAATATAGTATTCAACGGTTGTTTGAGATTCGTATTCCGGGGGGTAAAGTTGTAGGAAATAGTTGTAGTTGACTGGTAACCGCGTGAATAAATTAGGTACTTGCCTTAAGTTTTACTATGATAAGCTCCTATGGAAACCTACTAATGCTATGATATGCTATTGTTAAACTAATAATCTTTATACAGTATGAGTAGTAGAGTAGAGGCATGTTATCAGTGGCATTATTGCAGAGCTATCAGTCTTGTTTTAAGACTATCAGTCAGACTAGAAACCCCAGAGCCAATTAGAAGTACCATGTTAATATTTGAACCAATGCTTTATTTACCTCAATAGTTTCTAAACTATTTATTGCTGGTCATCCTTTTTGTTTCGGTACACCCTTTAAGCGATGTGCAATAGTTCAAACTTTTTGGCAGGTATTGAGATTAAGCATGTCCGTATCCATAGAGTAGCCCAGCATAGGCCAACAGCTCCAAGTCACAATTTGGCACCTTAATGTAAGAATAATAGTTAACGGAATGGTGTTGGCATTTCTTAGATAGATTCTTTGCTTTTATAAAACTGGATTTCGGGAGAACATTAGCCTCCTCAGGTCTATCTGTTGCAGGTCCTAAGAATTAGGTCCGAACTATACAAGGCTACCTACACACTCCGTATGAAGTGTCCATGATTCCTTACTTGTTGCCTGTAGTCGCCGCCATGGTGGTTGTGTATTGACACTCGAACTGCTTCCAAACGTTCGCTTTATGTCGCAAAGTAGCTTGAACCAGTATTAGGTGCATTTACACAATGATCCAGTTTATGTCTACGATAAAAATGCTTCTAAGTAAAACTACAATAATTTATTCTTTTCGAGTCGAACTAGCAGCTGAGGATGTACCAGGGGTGGGACAGGGCTCCAAGGCGTATACTATATTACTCTATGGTGTACCTGCCAACCATATTTCAAATTAGGTGTTTTTGAGTGTAAGGAAAGTACAAATTTTTAAAAATATTCCACTTACAGCAATTTTTAGGCGCTATCTGCCCAAATTTGAAATGCATTGTGCTCCTGCCCTTCTGTAATTCAAAGCTATCTTCTTAACTGTTTAGACTAATATACATTCCTTATCATTTAATCATAGACATTGTGATTTAGTTGAAGAACTCCCTGCATGCCTTGAGAATTGTAAGATACATCTCATGGAAAGGAGGTAGCTTAAAAAAATTAAACCCAGTAATGTAATAGTTTAGATGATAATAAAAGCCACGTAATATTTAATTTCATTAGTGCAAAATTTACGTACTAAATAAGCAAGAAATTATACCAAATGAACAATCGAACGATGCTTACCATTTAAAAAGAATGTTTTACAAATATTGCTGCCCTAGGCAGCTTTCAATGTCTAATTAACCAATTTGAAGACGTTATTAAGGAATTTTGAAAACTATGCAAGTGACGAGGAACATTCCTTTAATTTTAAATCCAACGATCACAATGGATTTCGGTCACCGTATAGTGTCGTGTATGGTGGCGTATATAGCCATAGCCTCAGTTTTTTTTCTTGCTGAGAAATTGCAATTTGTAGTTTCCTATTTACGCTTGTTGTCAAGCCTTTATAACTAAATTTCTCTGTCTTAATGCTTTAACTGCTTATAAAAGAATGCTGTAGTTTCCTCTGACTTGCTAAACCACCGGTGAAGTGATCTTCAAGTGATGTTGAATAGGTCTCTTCAACATTACCATACGGATAAAGCAGCATGTTATATCAATGTGATAAACGGACGTGGCAAGTAACTTTACCACTTTTATGCATCAAAAATACGGTTTTTATTTCTTCTGTGGTTTTTATGACTTTTACAGTCTCCGTGACTGAAAGGATCAAAAGTACTTGCGTTACTTATAATAAGTCGAAGGCTTTATTTGTTTCTCATAAAAGGCACTATTTTTTACTATATTCTGTTGCATACAGGATCTGTCCACTGTAATCAGTTGCTCCTCATGGAAATAATTATGATTCATTATGTAATTGTGCAACAAATGTAGAGGCAATCTTTGGTTATTTACACTATGTTTAATATGTTTCGATTGAAAGAGTTTACAGTTAAAATGACTCTTTGTAATGGTGTAGTTTGTCTTGAGGTAGACCAGGGCAAGGGATTGGGCCATGATGAATTGATGTATGTATGTACTGTATTTGAGAATAATCATCAGCATTGACATCTATTTACAAGAATTATGTAACCTAATTTGTTGATACCTTCAGAATTGGGTGAGACGTAAGTATAATGGTTTTCTTTTATCGATGAAGAATCAACAAAGCTGTTAACAACTGATAGACATTTTTGACCAAAAATATTTTATTATTTTCCATGGAGTCCATCGAGTTCCTCAACTCCCTGCATGCAGCTTCCATTGTCCGGATGTAACCTAAAGGAGGTGCTACATTGTTGAAAACTGTTGCGGTCCGCTGATTCCTATTTCTGTTAAAGGTGTTCCCTCAGTTCTGTGTCTGCAATAACACTTTACCATTGCATATTATAAATCTTTCATAGTTCATTACTTAAAACATCAATTTAGCTTTTCAACTAATGTTGATTATTGTCCACACGAGAGAGCCAGGTGACGAGGCTTACCAAAGGGAGATTGATAATGTTTCAGTGGCGCTAGGATTTGAGCCTACAGATCCAAAAGAAAATACGACTCCTTGAATCCTTGATGTAATATACATGAAATACAGGATAATAATTGTCATGTATTTGATAGGTATAGATGTAACAGACACTAAAGAGGTCTGTGAGTGGTAAATAAATGTGATTTGAAACATTGAAATAATTACTCAATAATTATTGAGTACACTTTACGGATTTAAAAATGTCAAATGATCCTAGGTAATTCTAAATGGTTGTTTAAAAGAATCCCAAACTAATATATGTCTATGTATCTTACATGTCACTCTGACCTTGCAGTTGACCAGTTTGGGTTTAACACAGGGGGTGCATTGTCTGATGATGTTGGGATGTTGACAGTCTGCATAGACTGCAGTGAGGACTGGTTTTTATGTCTCCTTTGTGAGAAGTAAATGTGGTCTCTTGCGATGGAGTTAGTTTCCTTTTTCTTTCTGGGCTTGTAATATCTTGGGGTTTTCATTGCTTTGCTGACTCATGCTTTTGTTTGCCAGCCTTTGATATAGTAATTGGTTAATGTCGCTACAAAATATATGCGTTTGTAACACGAAGTCCTTCTATCTTCAGAGAAAAAGGTTGCGTAACTTAATGGTTTTATGCACGTTATGTTAATGATTGTTTTGCTATTTTCTCCAGTAAAGGTGAATGTAATGAATTTAGTAGCAAGGTCAACTATCTCCATTCTTCCCTTACTTTTACTGTCGAATATGAATGTGACAAGTGCATATTACTTTTAGGTTATCAGTGTGTTTATGACAGAGAAAAGACACTCCACAATGAAACCTGAATCCTTACAGGTCACTTATCTAGTAGCGGCCTTTGCATCAGAAGGCAAATGTCATGCATTGAACAAGGGAGTAAGAATACACAGATCTTTCTAGTTATCATATGACACTAGATGACCCATCACCTGACTTTTAGCCAATTTGATAATTCCTCTAGCCAGAATGCATGTTAAATTATGGGACATACGCTTATGTTTCGGGACATGCGCAGGATACTGGACACTGCCCGTTTTGGAGTGAAATTAAGCGTATAGATCGGGGGCACAACTGGTGCGCCCGCAGAGGTAAGGAGGCTATCCGAATCAGACTTCACCTTAATAATATCAATTTGTTTCCATTGATGTTGATTCCTCTATATTCGCAGTTCAAATCTCTAAAGATATCTTCTATTCATGCCGTGAATAAGTTATGTGCTATACTGCCCCCTTGTTTGACACCCTTATTAATCTGGATTGGATTGCTGCCTTTTGGCACCATGACAATTGAAGAGCAATTTTGGTAGATCTTAGCAAGTAGTGAAATGTAGTGGTCATGGATTCCTTGATTTTTAACGCTAATGAAGAATACTTGTGTAGCAACTGAGTCAAAATCTTTTTTAAAGTCTATGAGGGTAAGAAAGAGATGTTTTTACCTCTTGTTTGTTTAAATGTGCGTTTGTGGTTAATATTGAAGAATCGATTTCGGAAAACCCTCTTGATCGCATTTTTGCAGTCCTTATAATTCTCTATTAGATCAATTAAGAACATTTCATAAAGATTAAATAGGTACCGAAGGGAAGGCTACTGGGCCTGTAATCCTTCAAGTCCTTGACCTCCGACATGTTTGCGAGATGGGTTATTGAACTTGTCTTAGTAATTCAAGACATGCTAAGTCACTATTCAGACCACTTTTACACTTCATATATTACACATTTCTAATAATTACTGCATAAAAGAGTTAAAGAAGAATTTTAAAATGGCTTAAGGTTTCGATCTTGTTGTTTTGACAGCAATTAACACTTGCCTTGCTCTCATTTTATGAAGGGTTTCTTATTCTATACCTTAAAAACACTTCGTAGAATCCATCCATAACTTTTGTAAGTTGCTCGTTTGTCTTATCTGTGTTGTCCCCTATAAATCTGTTGTTTATCTCAAATTAATTTTGTTCTCTGTCTTGTTTGACACTACTGTGGACTGACATATTAAGTATCATCGAGCAGAGAGGATTTGAAATGTTAATTTTGAAAAGAACACTAGAGAAATAGAAAAGCATGTCACCACCGGGGATCGAACCCGTGATCCACGCATTCGCGGCGTGCGCTCTACCAACTGAGCTAGGTGACCTCCTATGTTAACATACTTCTATTTCTCTAGTCGCCACATTAGCTCCCAATCATCCACTGGTGGACATCGACACTCAGCTCAACGCAGTTGGAGACGAGCCTCTCTGCGCCATTTGACTTGAGCAAGGAAGAACTGCCCTCCGGTCCGTCATCAGTCCGAAGCCCATTGAAGTTAGAAATATCATCGAGAAGAGAGGATTTGAAATATTAGTTTTGAAAAGAACACTAGAGAAATAGAAAGCAAAGAAAACAACGAACCCGTGACCCACTCATAAAATAAAAACAATTTCAACGCGGGTGCTTCTTGATGTGGAGCTTGTTTGCAACGACAAATGTCCCCTGTCATTTCTTTTTCCAATCCCAGATTAATCAATGGCAATCTTACAATGTCTTGCCTAGTTCACTCTTGCACGGCATTGCCCTTAATGACCAAACTGGCATCTGTCCTGAATAAGCTTCTCTATTGCGTCTTATAATTTTTCGAGAATCTCAAAACAAGAAATTGCCACTTTGAGCAGTTCCAGCTTTCATGTCCTGAATTGAAACAAAAATCAAAGAAAGTTGTTTGGACATCAAATTGCGGGTGATCGCCTTCAGTTCAGGTGTATAACAAATTTTTAAAAAGTTGGTTTGTGGTACAAAATTTGAATATTGCGTTGAGTAACGGATTCATTTTCCTAAACGTTTTTGCCATACACTGATCACAGCAGACGTTGCTATGCAGAATTGATTTTAACTTTCGGCAGCCAAAAATTAAGTTTGACGATGAAACCTCGGGATTGTTCAGAAATACCTGAAGCAGAGGATGCAAGGTCACATAAAGAATTGATGAGAAAATGTCTGCAGTTATTTTTGCGTTACCATGGCTTGGTACTTAATGCGGTTTTTACTTGCTGGTACCTGATCTGTTTCCTTTCCCCAGTAGACAGACTGTAATTGTTTTGGTTTAGTATTATTGCCTGTGCAATAAATTATTATTGCTACGGAAGACGTTTATCGATAAATATTTATAGGAAACAGGTATTGCTTTTTAATCTTCTTACTTACACTCAAGTCAACTAGGAAATATGTATTAACGGAATATCACACCGCAATATTTTATGCTATCATTAGATCTATATGAAATATCCGTGGAAGCAATGCCTTCGTAAATCATACGCAACACAGTGCAAATTTAAAACCGAAACCTGATAGACAGATAAGGTAGTCAAAGTATGCTATTCAGAGCCTCTGTCAAGAGTAGCTTTATACGGAAACTGTGCTGGATATTTATTAATATTTTTCACATTAGGAAGACTATTATTATTACAATTTAGACAAGATTTTTCGGCTGCTCCACGGCTGCTCTAGTGCATGAATTTGTTACTTGAAGATAGGACATTAGGAATGCCCTTTTGTATGGACTACCAAGGCATCTAATACGCAAACTACAGTATGCCCAGAATTGTGTTGCCCGTTTGGGTACGCGCAGGTCCAAGTATACGCAACAACACAGTTAAAGAAACTGCATTGGCTACCCGTAACGAAATGGATCTTCTTCTAGACCTTACTGTTAGTTTATAAGCTCTTTCGTAACCTGGCACCGACGTACAGTAGTAGTCTTTTACACCGTTATTTCCCTACTCTATGCATGTATGCTAAGATCTTCTAACGAGCGGCTTTTGCTTATACCAAGATCTAAACTCAAGGTGTAAGGTGATAGGGCGTTTTCAGTTGCTACTACGAAACAATGTAACGTCATTCCACTTAAGATTTAGATTCGATTGATAGTTTACAAGAAGCTTTAAGGCATCTTTTTAAAAGAGTATTTTCTTAATTTTGGCATTTGGCCTTAACCCCACCTAGCACGGGGGGGTCTAGTAGGCCCGCAGCTGTGAATATTGTTTAATAACTTGTGGTCTGGTCACGTGACCCTGATAAAAAAGTTACCATATATGGTGAAAAGTTTCAAAGGCTATAACTCGAGATGCTTTTCATGAATTTTACAAATATTTTGTAGAATGATCTAAAATTAAGTTCTTAAAACATT
>JAAAKM020005033.1:0-11315 GCA_010016025.2 Alatinidae sp. Z8VKAUB7J3 | reverse complement strand
AACATAATCTGAAAATTTCATTCTGGTCTGAACATTCTCAGTAAAATGGTCTTTTTGATGGCTAAGCCACCCCACTACAAACACCCACAATTTTTATACCATTCAGCTGGACTACAGATGGTAAGACACGTTATAATCTATTGTTATAGGTAGTCAGATCTGATTACCTAAATGAGAACGTGCAAGATAAAGGGCTTCTGTATATCTGAAAGTTTTTTGTATAAGATGATGTGTGCTTTTGAAACTTAATGGAAACGTTTACTGTTTACTACTTATTGAAGGATTGTCCCGAATGCACAAGCCACGACTGGGAAAAAAATGTCTTATCAAAGAGTTTTATACTCTTTAAAAAAAAAATGTACTTGCCAAAACCTGGTAGCGTGATGCCAATTAAAACTCTCTCGAATAACATCCTTAAATGCGTGCAAGACTACAAGTATCTAGAATTATACTTCAAGAATTCTGGAAATGACTTCAACATCAAAAAAGGCATAGCATGGTCTGCTTGCAACAAATTGGATAAGATCTGGAAATCCAATCTTGATCGTAAGATAAAAGTCTTTCCCACACTTATTGAACCAATCTTACTCTATGGATCTGAAACTTGGACTCTCTCAACAAAACAGCAGCGACGTTTACATGGATGCTACAATCGTCTTCTTAGAGGAGTACTGAATCTTTCATGGCGAAACCACCCAACTCCAGAAATGATATATTGAGACCTACCAAGAGTATCAACCTTAGTTCAAAAGAGACGTGTCCAGTTTGCTGGACATTGTGCACGTGCCACAGGTGAACTTGTTTCATCCTTTGTACTATGGAGGCACCCATCATCTCACAATCGGTCTCGTAAGTTAACTTTTCCAGAGAGAATACATAGAGACACATCTATTGCCAAAGAAGACCTTTCAGGAGCTATGAAAGATAGGGAATACTGGAAGAGTATAGTAAATTATATCTCGGCAGAGGCCGCAAGATGATGATGAGCGTGATGCTATGCCGGGATACAACTTTTGTAGTCATATTGTACAAAAAATCAGTTTAAGAACATTGCCTCTCTGTTTGATTCCTCCAGTGGCAAATACTGGTTTCGTAGTATAATCTTCAAGCTCTTCCTCTCTCTGATTTCTTTGCCAGTGTGAAAAGGGTAAAATCAACTACAGCTATAAACAGATCGTTTCCCTACTCCTTTTCAATCTGTCTGCTATTCACCCTTCTTTTCCAGGTTTACACCTAAAATATTTTTCAGACGCGTGGCCATTACTTCAAAAGTTAGGGCTGGGATATAATCAAAGTTTTCGTAATTTCAATCGATACTCATAAAAGAATTTTCACGTTGATTTAGAATGTTGATTTGGGAAAGGATTCATTTTAAAATACTAGGGAGAGCGCGATCGAAGCTTCATCTGTCTGTTTTGGAGGCTGTGCATATAATAGCTTTGTGCAAGCCTTCTCTTTGTAAGCAGAAGGATTTTGTATTTAGACTAGCTGTTTTTCGTTAAGGTTATCCGCGCTAAAATTTTGTACTTGTTTTCCGTGACGTCCGTATTTTTCCACCAATCATGTCTCACCTTTTGTAAATTTCGATCCTTTCAATGTGTATAAATTCTGTTGTAACGATGTATTATGTACCGATGTACTTAGTCTGCAGAGAATCGCCGAAAAGCTTCACTAACAATATGAGAGTTCTTTTTCGGAGTATTTTCAAATTCTGTACCACTAACAACTTATTCATGAATTGTCATTGTGTTTTCACATCAACAGTGATCTTTGAGTGCATGTTTGATGTGTTGAACATGGCATTCTTTTGTGTGACTTCACAAGAACAATTAACATGAATGTTTCATGTGTGTTGACTGCTATGTTAACAGACAAGCATAAGATAGGGAAACAAGTTGCACTCATATATTCAATCACCTTAATTCACTACAGAGATTCATTACAATACTAGCAGAGTTCATTCATTCATTAACTGATTTCTCTATTTACTCACATAGTTACTTACCAATTCCATTTGCTTTTGTTCCTCGTTGTCTTGGCGACCGTGTTCATACTTTTTAGAAATCAAAACTGCTTTAGTTTGATGTGTTACCTAGGGAGGAAAGAGAGAAATAAAATGGTACATAACGTGTTTGTTCTCTAAAAGAGAAAGTTTAACGTAACTGTACCCTCACTAAGCCACCTGTACCTTAATTCGCCCCCCTAATTATTTTTAAAAAAATCAGAGAATTTGGTAAATAAATGAGGAGTCGTAGTGGTTGCATTATACAGAGAACATTTATTCCTCCTTATAATATACTTGTTATGCGAGCAACTGCCAAAGAATATATTGAAAATGTGAACGTTGGCAAACAGTTGAATATTTAAATCTTTAAAACAGCTTATCCTTAAATAATAAAATTTACCTTCTTATACAATTCTAAGAGCATTTTTCATCTTGAATTAATAAAAATCAACATATCTTACATGCACTGAAGTATTCAAATTTTCTAGCACAATTTACAGGATGTGTATCCAAATTTGGCAGGCCGACGTAGGGTCCTGGTCAACATCTTATTATTGGTAAATCAGTCAGATATGTAATCTAGAGGATTATTTTGCATGCTGTCACTTCCACTTTGGAGTGGATTTAATACATTCCAGGGACCCTGTATCCCCCATTTAATATTCATAGTTGTATAAAAGCATACACCTAGGAAAATTGTATTATTAGTGCCTGGACGTTTAAATTATTCAAAAACGAAATCACAAAGAATTCAGTGGAGCTATTAGTCATCAGGAACAATAGAGTCTTAACAAAGATTCTTGATTGACAATGGCCAATTAGCTACTGCAGCCCCATTCCTTGTAAAGCAAATAATAGTTAACTGATTGACTGAAAATAAGATGGAAATTCATTAAATGTGTCATATATGCAATGTGTGTCTTTCAATTTAAACAAAAATCCTAAGCTTGTCACTTAAGGTATATTACACTTCATCTGTAGAATAGGGAATCATTTCTGACTTTTGCTGATATAGGTGTGTATATCTCACCAACTGAAAAATGGAAGTCTAATTCTAACATGGTTAAATATGTTTGTGTTAGCATGCTGTAAGTGGTGAAGAAAGCAATAGGGTGAAAGGAGATGAAGGCTAGTAGAAAAAAGAAAATCAAACGTAAATTAGCAGCAGTAATGACATACATAATGTCACTACAAAACAGTTTCTAGAAGTGTTCTCCAATATGACTGCATTAACATTGATCAAACAAGAAGAAGGCAGTAGAACTTTCCACAGTTGTAGCCATGGTATACAAGTACATGTTGTGGCAATTTAAGTAATTGTAAAACACTCTTGAAAATAAATGACAACAATGTCAACAGTTTATATAATACACAAAGAAATAAACATACATTAATTCTATATGACTTTTTAGTTCGGTTCTTCTAATTTAATTAGCCACATTTATAAACACAAGTACAGTTCAGCGTGTGCAGTAAAAATGGGTCCAACACTAGACAACTGAAGTCCATTTTCACCTCCAAAAGCTGCATCCACTAAATCACTGTACCCTTGCTAAACCTACAATTTATTTATTATCAGCTCTACATGCACAACAACATATCTTTTTAGGTTGCTGAAATGGGTACACATATGTTACCTCTATAGCAGGTAGGGTAGGGCAAATGGCATTTCATCCAATAAAATACCATGCAATATTGCCAGGAATAAACATCTATGCAATACAACCCATACTTCTAACAAATCTTGCTTGCACCTGCATGAAGTTCTGATTCACAGTCAGTCAATTACCTTCAGCAGAATTCTGCAGTAGCTGTTACTGAAAATCAAGATAAAGTAGCTGCCACAGTCTGACATGAAACCATACCCTTTACATAAATCCCTATATCCCATTGTTGTGTATTATATAATGCTCTGCGATGTTACTGAAGTGTCGCAACTACATCATAGCAGTTGCATTAAGATGCCCTGTAATTTATTCTCTAATGTATTCTCCATTGGAGATGGTTGATTTCAAATGTTTATTGCGCATCTTTCTTCCTTTTATATTTTGTTTTTATCATATGTGAGGGTAGTGGCCAAAAATGGAAACATATGACTACTAAGGGAGAAGCAAAACAAAAAATTGGGAAAACTGCAGTGATTTCTCAGTTCCAATAACAGCTCTTTCCTGGTTACAGATTCACAACTTTTCCTGTACGCTTTATGTAAGGAACTAACAAGGCTTGTAACAAGTGAAATGCTGGGCGGAAAACGCAGCCAGGCTAAGTAACTTTAATGAAAGAGACATATTGGTATATTTTTCCTTTTTTATTAAAAACTAACTAACTAACAAGGCATTGGAGAACTGAGTTCTACAATTCTAGTGCACCAAAACCTATGCAAATACCCCATTAAATCATAACCATTGCCAACTGGGTTTGGTGGGATTCTGAGCTCATGGTAGTGAACTCTGGATCATTTGGATAATTCAAACTTCACTGTGTACAGACAAGAAGACCCATTTTGGCCTAACTGATCATTTACTTTATTCTACCGGTATTTATTATACCTCAAGATAAAATAATGTAATATTTATACAGCTTATCTGTAATATAAAGAACATAAAGAAGCCCTTACATTTTGTCGTTCTTTGCTTTTCTTCTTCATAAGTTGCATGTGACTTTCTTTATGCTTCTTTCTATCATTTTCCTTAAATGGTGAGGCCTTTAAGATTAAATTCAAAACATACTTATATATAGTTATTCCAATATATAATACATAGTAACTAAAATGTCAAGCTAAATTTTTCTGCAATTCAATTTCCTTCTCAACACAATATCTATGAAGTTCTTACTTCTTAACTAAACACCTACTGATAATAGAAGCATCAAATATCTACAGTTTGGAAAGAAATTAAGATTGCTTTAATGTCAAGAAAACAAAAGGCAAGAATGTTCTGGGTAAGTGAAAGTGCAGTGGAAAACCCTATCATCTCATAAATAAGCATTCCTAACATGTATATCATCTAAACTTGGGAATGATGATTGAAGTTTCATTGCGATCACAACAAAAATGACTTCAAACAATTTTAAAAATATTGCATGTTAAATTGGTAAACTTGCAATTGTACAACGAAACTTAAAGCCCTTCCAAGCTGTGCATACTTTTATTTATCCCACTGTCTCTCAGTACTACTATGGCCCAGGCCTCACTTGCCTTTAAGGTAAAAGTGCACAAGTTTGATGCTCATGAGTGCCACACCTGACGTCAAGAAGGGAATCAGGTCTTACAGTGCTTTAAGCTCCACTGTAAGCCCATGCATTCTGGCACTCCCCTGGCCCCTAACCAGAGAGGAGTGCAAGGCTTTCAAGCAAATTTGTGCATGACGGGGTTATGTAACACAAATAATAATGCAACTTTAATGCTTCTAGAAAGTCTGCAATCTTTAAAGTTATGGCATTTGATTTCCTTCTCACAATGAGCATCAGACACAATTTGGCTTCTGAGATAGATCACTTGCTCAATTTTGTTGTTGCTACAAGTTGTTATGGGGAGGTACTGGAGTAGCTTTTCATACGGTCTTTCATTTGGTTGTGTTCTGTTTATAGTAAGACCAAAACATAAGGACAAATGGTGGTTTTAAGTATGATGAGAACAATTTGCAAACTGTTGATAATAGGTCTTGAAGGCCTACAAAAACACAAGGAGTCCCTGATCGCTGATACAAAGACAAAAATTTGAGAACACCAATATATGCTAATGAAATATGATCACAATGTATCATGGATACCTATGATGCTGGAGTGGCTAGTTTCCCCAATGTGTTTCCAATTCACCCAGTAATAAGAATGGAGTAAAATGAAAACCATGCTGTTGTTATGTTACCTGCTCTGCATTATTAATGCTTGAACTATTACTATATGAGTAGCATAGTAGACTTTTACCTTCCTTACAGAACATATGTAGCTCAAATATCATCATCAATCATAGCACCTTACACATAAAAACATGTTATCTCTGATACAACATTTTGAAGTTAGCAATATGTTTTCATAGTGCCTCTTCTTTACCCTCATGCAAGTCTTCTTGAGATACCCCTAAAGTCCAAGTTAGTAAAAACCCACCACCATTGATCGTCAGAAAAAGAACGGTGCTATATCTGAGTGACATGTTGAATCTGAGATTTCTTAAATTGCTATCAGAACAAAAATTAAGAGGTGGGCAATATGAAAGAACAGCAAATTTCTTCATTTTTAACAGTCTAATAAATGAAGTTAGGCACATACACAACCATTCCTCTTTTCATGTAAAAGAGGTATTACCACTTTGGTTATGCTTCTTCACATCTGGATCATGAATGTACTAACAGGGCTTCCATTACTGCATTTTGAAAGCATCTGTATTCCCACAAATAAAATAAACTAGTAGTCTTGCCACTCCACGTAACAGCATAAACATGCCTGCAGTCTAGTCACTCCACTTACCAGCATGCTATTCATAACTCACTTTTTGTCACTGTAAATCTTTTACAACTACCACTGCTATATATAAGCTATCACCCATTTGCAAGCTAGACACCAAAAAGTACAATAATAACCTTAATATTTTACCCTGCATAAGTTCAGTGATAAATATATGGTCACAAATATAATCTGTTGTTATGATTTAACCAACACCCATTTACCTACCCCATCAAAGTAACTAGACACCAGTCTATTGTAGAGCAAATTCTCTGCTAAAAACAGTACAATATATAACATGATTCCATTATCTTGCCATGCACAAACACTTGTAAGCAACCTTTCACTATACTTTTTACAGGATTTAGGCTTGCCTCTTAACCTAGAGACAATTTGTCCCTGGAAGTATGTTCAGATAACAATATGGGAGTACTCAGTATCATCAGTAATATGGCAAGATTATATAACATAATTCGGAAGATTTCTATGCAGAGACAACAAGAGTTGAGGTAAGCGGAGAACCCTGTGGGGATCTACAAATAGTAACAAAAGAATCGAGAGGAAGACTTGTTTTTACAGCAACGTTCAGTCAACAATTACTAACAAATATATATCAAAGATTTCCACTACCCCTACTGTAAGATAAAACCTTAACAACGAAGAAAAATCAGCACCCTTGTTCTTGTCAAAAGTACTATTTATACCACATATATTCTCCCAGTGAACTAAAACTGTGATAAGACCAACTGACGTCACTGACTGACACACTTTATGTGTTATATAAAATAAAAACTCCCTTAAACTGGTTTTAGTACCAACAAAACAAATAAAAATCGTAAACAACTTACTTTACAAGAATTTTCTGAGTTGTTAGTCTTTTTGTTTAGATGTGTAGCTGCTGTCAAGCTGATCACAATTGCAGAAAATATAACACATTCCACAGACTAAAATGGGAATAAATACTATGTATGAATACTTATAACAATTGAAATGAGTATTTTGCAAATAAGATGTAAATATATATCACTTATACACATAGCAGAATGTTGGCTAGTTGAGTATATATATATATATACTCAATACACAATAACTGCCATGTATCTGCTGAGTACTTATATACCTCTGGCACTGATGTATATAAATACCGTAGCTCAATGTGACTTTGTGCAATATATTAGGAAAACTTCAATTAAAAACAATTTTAGGAAACTTTCAATAAATTTAATCTTGCTTTTCTCACCTTAAACGGTTTATATTAAAGATTTAGTAAAACATTGACCCCTGATTTAAAAATTACAACACTTTTGTGATTAAAAATATGCTCTGTCCAAAGTCACCCCTACATGGGGTGACAATGGACAAAATCATTTGTTTTATATGAAATTCAAATTTTGTCTAAAATTTAGATGGTACCTGCAGCAGTGCAACATGACAGATAAAACCCAGCTTATAAAATGCAGAAACGTTGGATATTAAGGGCATAAGCAGTGTCTTAAGTCACCCCAAGAAAATCTTAGATTGTGAATTGTTAAAATGCAATTGTTTAGCATGTATTAGCAAGTAAGTAATAGCAATTAAGTGATAGTAATAAAATCATTCCTATTTACTAGCCCCATAGTGTCTCTTGAAATTAGAAAAAAAATGTTGCCAGTAATTGTTGGAAAACAAAAATTATCCTCATCAAAATATTTTTGCTAAAAATTTCCAAAGTCACCCCTTGATCCAAAGTCACCCCAAGTTACGGTACCTAGAGTGTAAATATGAAGGAATTCTGTCCGGCCGTTTCGGAGATAAAATAGTGGGGTGGATTCTGACCCCCCCTCGGGTATACAGTTCCTTAAATACGTCGGGTAATGTAGGGTTAGAGAGATAAGATTCCTTAGTGCAAACGTACTCCTCTTGATCTGCCCTTTGGCTGATAGTTGAAATTGCATTTTCAGTAATGAGGAAAGGATTTGGTATTTACCAATGTCACACTGTTCTAGGTCTCCAAAGCAACAGATCAGCAGACGGATTTCTGGCACAAAACCATAGAAATCCAGACATGTTCCGAATTAAGTTTGCAATTAGAACGCGATTAACAGCGATCAAGGCGTATCAATTGGTTCTGCAGGGCTTATTTTATTCCCGATTAGGGTAAAACCCGTTATAACTGTTCAGGCTAAGTAAATATTTGACAGTTACGAAATTATCCAGCTAGAATCTCTTTGAGACAGAAGGATATTAAGTTGGGATGGATTAGAGCCTAGGGCACAAGGACAAACATCGTAGGAGGGTATTCTTTATGTGAGAAATCGCAGGAGGATGCAACCGACCTGATCCAGGCTTATGACTTGGAAAAGGTCCAAACAAGGGGTAAACGCTACAGTATGGGTGCAAAGTCTCTGTTAAAAGGGTAAGAGCTGTATGGAATTTGGTTGCATAATAGAGTGACGAGAGATTTATTTGGACGTGCTTACCCCGAATGTCCGTACACAGGTTAGGCCAACCCTGAAACGGGAATACCGATGATGTTGGTCATTTACTCCGGTTAGATAGTCAGTTAGTCCCTTATATAGCTGAAGAGTTTAGGTAGGTAGGTAGGTAGGCAGGTAGGTAGATAGGTAGGTGGGTAGGTAGGTAGGTAGGTAGGTAGGTAGGTAGGTAGGTAGGTAGGTACTCTGTCACAGTCGAGTTTCCAAAAGGAGAATATATACACTGTCATAGGGATCGTTTGATGCCCGTTTTGCGTCTCGACAGCTAGTCACTCTGAGAAACATTTGGGTGTAAGTCCAAATAATCTTAGTAAAAAGTAGTTTGTATGTTTAGGAAGAGTTTGCGTTAAGGTTGCGTTGTACAGCTAAAGACCTCAGGCCTCTTAACACGGCCTCTTAACAGGGCCCATAACCTGCTAAGGCTCGACAGTGTTTATGATAATGATGAAAGTTAAGATTTTATGTTCTACTAAAAGGAATACGAATACTTGTATACAAAAAAGAGCTTTATTGAACTTTGATAACTTGGCTCATAGAGTCTTAAGGCGATGACGTCACAAAACACTTTTTCGAGGAATCTCAATTATAATTACATCACTGTGTTAACCCTGCCACCAAATGCCTGTATACAAAATATCGTGCTTGAATCTCATATCAACTCTAAGAAACGGATGTTTGAAATTGGAAAAGGCCTTAAGGAAGCACTTTTCATTGTTCTCACTTCATAAAATTATGAACTGGGTTCAAATGACGAGGTTTTGATAGGCATAAGTCTAAGTTTGAAAAGGGGTTTATATTTACCATTGCTTAAGTTTTCTCACTGAAATCTGGACAGTTTATCTATATCAACAAGAAGAATGCAAATATTGTAAAAATTTATCAAACTTTTAAAACTCATTAAATTGTAACGTTTAACCTACGTACTCTATTTCCCGACTTGCCAACTTCACAGGCATTTCTCGAAATCCCCAATGCGATAACCAAATAACTAGAGGCTCCAGACGATAAATTGATGCAAAATTCTTTACTTACAAGGGTCCACATCCTTCTCAATTCCAAAAGGGAAAATATATATCTTTAGATGGAAAACGTGAATGCGTTTTGATATGACTCAAGAGAATACTTTTTATCAAGTTTTGGTTCATAAGAGTATAGAGCACTGAAGTACTGAAATGGAAAAAACGATGGTCAACGCCAATCAAAATTGCATCAAAGTGATGACCCAACCACCAAATTCATGGGTACAGATATAGCGTTCAAACCTCATATCAACTGCGTGAAACGGCCGTTTGAATTTAAGAAAGGCCATAAGGAAACACTAGTAATGCTGCTTAGTTCATGAATTATAAACTGGGTTCAGATGCTCAGGTTTTGATTCAAAGTGTGAAATGGCGTATCTCGGAGAATGCAAGGAGTGCAAATGATATCAAACTTTTGAAACTCGTGTAACTCTGATGACGCACTTTCGAACTCTGTTGTTTGAAACATCTAACCTATAGAAGCAGACGTTAATGACATATTCTGAACTCTTACTAGTTCGAGAGGGGCGTCGCATAACTAATAAGGGGATGCTTCGGTTGAGTCCGTCAAATAATTAGAGTAATCCTCTATTGTTGTATACTTTTGTTACTAATACATAGAAAAGACGCTAGAAAATATGAAATAAGTAAGCCCCGGGGATTTAACCACGCTATTGCGGCGTGTGCTCCACCAAGTGAGCATTACATCGCAGACGCCGCGATAGTATGGGTGCTGTGTTCGATCCTCGGTGATAACATATTTTGTATTCATCTAATGCCTCTTTCATAGTGACATTTCAAATCCTCTCTTGTCGATGTTATTACCGAGTGTAAATTCGCGACAAGTTTAACATTGTTTGAGGGATCTAGTTTGCCAAAAGATTAAAATCAGGAGTCGAGCCAGTCTGCAGAGTCCGCACGATCTTGGCGAGATATCAGGTGCGACAGTGGCCTTAGTCAGTGATTGTCAACGGGGTTCCGGGGATCGACGTAGGTGATCGTTGAGATCTTAAAGGGGGTAAATTTAGATAAGGTGTACTAGGGGGTGTAACAGCTAATAGCATCTTTCATTGCTTTTCTTTGTCAAAATGGCAAAACGAAAGAAAGGGGTAGATAAATATTGCCCTTGTTTACTTGCTTGTTAAGAAAAATTTGCTTAAAAGCCAGTTAGTAAGTTACGACTCTTTTATTGGCTCTTTTTTTCGTGGTGTATTTTTAATTGACGTAAAAATGCCAACTTCCTTTGGATCCAGGGGTACTTGAAAATGTTGGTAGCTCGAGTGGGATAATTTACTGTCTCTCTGTCTGTCTGTCTGTACCTGGTGTGGGTTGCGCCAAAAAGAATCCTGTGTGGCGCTGATGCGCCCGTAACTTAGT
>JAAAKM020005025.1:0-11322 GCA_010016025.2 Alatinidae sp. Z8VKAUB7J3 | reverse complement strand
GTAGTAGCAGTAGAATAATGCAATTAGACTTGATGGCAAACGAGTCATAAGCTCCCTTTAATAGTGCTTTTCTGTGCATTGATTAATTACTTGCGGTAGGCCCTATTGCTGAATCACAATGCAAAGTGCTTGAGCTACAAGATAAATTTTCTAGAAAAATAAATTACCCAGACGCCACTGGTGCTAGGAACATTTCTTTCCTATTTAAACGTACACCAATGTTATTTACACTTTCCTCGTGACACGCGCGCACGCGTTGTGATTCTTGTATCAGCACTTAGTTTTTCAAAAGGGCTTTGAGAAATGCGTTAAATGCAAGCCTTGAGATTTTGCAAAGAAATGTTAGAAACAAGATGTTTGGAATGGAGCTGGGTAAAATTTAACCAATAAGACGCCAGAATAGAGGGGTTCCGCAAATTTACATGTTCAATGAACTAACCATTATATAACAACGGCTCTACCACTGTTGTACTGGTGGTCGCGTAGGAGAGGTAAGAGAATTTTATACTTTTAAAAATGTAAAATTATGGGACAACAAGTGTATTCCAAGTCCTCTATTGCAGCCAACCTTTTACTTTATTGAGAAGACGGTGATTGTAAATTGTAAATATTTAGCAGGGGTTCAATAGACAGGGCCCATCCCTGATAAAAACAAATAGCCGTTCTTTCCTGTCTGCGTATGATCCCCAAGAACCTAAACTACGCTCACTGGTCCCCACACGCGCAATCAGCACGCCCCAGGCACATGCAATGCACGTTCTTGATCTCAATCTCTTTACGTCCGCCTCAATCAAAACTGCATACTACTCCCTGATAAATGAGTAGTGGGGCTAAGCGAAACAAGAAGCCGGTGCGAATAAATTACAGCACTTACCCATGCTACAGGCTACCGCAAAAGTAGTCTCTATGGACCCTATGATTGTCTTTAGAGCCCAAGCCGCAGGGTAAGTGCTTGAACTTTAGCTGCAGGGTTACCAAGCGCTTCCTTGACTTGGTATACACAAATGCTGTTCAATAAACGCGGTGTCGGTGTGTGCGTATTTAGAAGACAGCACTCCTGTGACAGTATCAACACTCCTCTATCACTGCAGTACAGTTCATTTAAAAACTCAGTACTAGGTCTTTCGTCGAGCATACCATCAGTAGAAAATGACCCGATAGTCTCACATTTCCAGTCCCTTGCCTCTTCAAGTTTACTGTATCACTGTTATCGAAGCGGTTTTGTTTACGTTAACTTTCTTCTGTTTAAACACATTTTCTGTTTTCCCCCAGTCTGCGTTGACTTTGTACACAATTCGTTTATCAACATGGTCTCGTCGGAGTCGCGCAATTTTCTAGAATTTCCTTTCTAGTTACTGACAGACCTTTTCGAAAGAGAAAAGTCTCGTTCACGCACGTTTCAAAGAGAGGCTGGGTTTGCATATCGGGTTGTCTGCCTGTGAAGAAATGTGTGTCACTCGTTGTTTTCCTGTTCCTGCAGGTAATCAGGAACAGTACGTACAGTTTCAAGACGTATGTAAAGGCAGAGCTGAAGGTAGATAAAACGTAACACAACTAGATACCTTTGTTGCATGGCATGAGTGGATGAATTCAAATAAACTAATTCAGATCAAAGATGCTGACCAGTTTAGGAATAAGATTGAGTAAGATGACACAGAGACTTGAGCCCAGGCTACCATTAGTTCGTAAAACGGCGGCCGGTCGTTATAACAATTTGAGCTATGAGAATTCCGTTGCTGTTGCTGTACTTAACGCCTACAAACTTTCCATTGCTGTTACAGTAATCACTAGGTTTAGTGTGGCAGTCTCTCAATCAAAGACCCCTTATGAGCAGTGGATCCGACATTGAAACTACCCAAATAAACAGAAAAATCACCAAACAGGCTAACTAATTTGGGCTACCGGGCGGAGAAGCAAGCGTCTGACGTGAATTATGGAAAGTATCTGTCATCAATGTGAACAGATACTACTCCCATTCCATGCAAAAAGGCCAAGAACCTTTGGTTTGGCAACTCTCTTCAGACGACAAGAGCGGCTGCAATGTCGCCATCTTAACAGTTGTTACAGAGTCAGTATGGCCGAGTGGTTAAGAGCGGTTTTCTCTTTATCCAAGGGTTATGAGCTCAGAGAGATGCGAATGCGGTCGTGCTCTTATAACTTTGCGCAAGATATGAACTCTGTAGTGCTTCACTGCACCAAGGTGCAAAATTGGCACGTTGCTATGATGCCATGTGTGGCAGCTAAGTGTCTACACTCCCAAAGGAGTAGGTCAGAAGAAATGGTTAACAGCAAGTCTGAGCTGCAAGCGCCTTTGAACGCAGAAAAAGTTTTAATCACACCCTTACTAATTATTGACTGCTTCCCAATCTGGATTGATTGCTAGTTATTCAATTTGATTCTGTTTGTAAGAAGTACACGTTTGCTTCTCTTGCAGATGTAAAGTCATTATCAATACAGTGTTGCAGATTGGACCAACCATATTAACGTATGGTGCTATCATGTTTTTAAGTAAGCCAGGTCTTATATTTTCTGATAAATGATGATATATATATTTCTCTCTATTAATTACCATGATATCTTTCTCATATTGTTTGCGTTAGATTTTTTTAATTGACAAAAATTGACGGTATTTAGATACGAAGTCGATACCTTTGCAACTGTTGAAGAAGCGAGCCCGATATCGCGTCCTAATGAGTATCATCATTTCATCACATTAAGCATCTTACTTACTCCTGCTAAATGCAATGTACTTCACTCTACTTTGTACTGGAAGACGAGTAATGACTTAAACCCTCGCCTAAGAACTGCAACCCAATACTACCCTTAACATCACTTTTCAAGCTGCCTCAAGCTCCTTTGTGTGGTTTTGATCTGAAAATACACACCATACAAGCTTTTTGGCGGCATTCAGCAGCCTAATGGCTTTAGAAGGATTCTAAATAGATATTAAGTTTGAGTGTTGATAAGAGCAAAAAGATCAGCTTAAAAAGCAATATAGCCAATAGCTCCCTATGCAACTGAATGCCCAGGGTCTCGGTCCAGACCTGAAGAACAGAGCAGACCTGAAGAACAGAGTCACTTTCCTATAACGCCGAATGGTGGGACTAGCTTCTTACCCGTCAACTTGCCAATCGTAGATTACAAAAAATCTTCCCTTCTCGCAGTCTCTTAATCAGAAACCCCTGATGAGCAACGGGTCCGACATTGAAACTACCCTAAATAAACTAAAAAAACACCAAACAGGCTAACTAATAAATAAAGGGTAGCTGGGGCGTCCAAGCCCCTCAATTTTGGCTACCGGGCAGAGAAGAAGGCCATAAGGCAGACTCAACCACCCAGTAGGACCGCCTGTCGCGGATTACGGAGAGCATGTCATCAATAAGAACAGATACTACATCCATTCCTTGCCAAAAGGCCGAGAAGCCCCCAACCTATCATACATCCCTTAACGATGAAACCCTGTTCAGAAATTGAAGACAATAATCCTTTGATCAACAGGGTGGCCATAATGACAACAACACCATCAGTTATGTTGTTTAAGTATACTCGTCATGAAAATAATACAGACATTGCCGATCTATTACGTTATAAACACATTTCTAGGGAGAAACTGAAGGGAACAGAGGCTTAAAAATCGGAGAAACCGAAATGAACTTGGTATGCTTCTTATACAACATTCGAAAATTTTCAATATAAGAGAATAACGTAATACTGTCTCAAAATACATAACCTTGCGCCCTGTTTCTACATTGTTACCGAAAAGAAATTCTTACTTAGGGGTCAGTCGCTTCTCTCAGTTGTCATACATTCCTTCACCTGCTAAAAATATTATCTACTAATGGTATCAGCCAATCAGTATTCGTAAAAACATGAAACTACCAATTACAAGGCGTCCGTACTTTCGAGTCCTTGAGGAATAAAATACAGTTCGATTATCAAAGCGTGAAATTTTGAGGCATTACAAAAAAGTATTCTTCAGATGAATTAAAACCGAAAGGAAGACATTTGTGTAGCCGACAATCGTCCCAAGTGTGTCCAAGTAAGAGTTCAAAAAGTGTCAAAGATAGACTCCGATAAGTGTCCCAAAAAGTCTCCAAGAAGTGCCCCAAAAGTAACTTTGTAAGTGTTCCAGAACAGTACGGTACGAAAAAGGGATCTAGCTACACTCGACATCTATACCACGTCCTATTTTTGCGATCTTGCACATTCGACGGTACAAAATACAGACTGATCTTTGATTATGAATTGTTTGCCAATTAAACACTTGCTGCAGACATCGCAATTGAAACATTCCTCCTTCGCGTGCCAGAAAAAGTCTTTGTAGCCGACACGTTTCTGGTCAGCGGCGATCCGTTCCTTACACCGGTGACAAACCTGGGATGAAAAAACAACAATTAAAACGAGGGGCGGAAAGACACAGATTCTGCATTACATATCACAGACAGTAAAGACATGACTGTTTTTTCCATACCTCGTCTTCTACACTTATTGTGCTTTAAGCCACTTAACGGCAGTATGTGACACCCTGCCCATACACGTAAGGTTCTGTCACTGTGAGAGAGGCGGCAAGCATGTTTCACTGGTATTACAACGCATCTTTCGTTACGTTGCATCACGTTTTTCCCAGTAAATTCTTGAATTCTGTCGATCAACTCTTGAAGAAACTTACATAGCGTTCTCTCTAACAGATAAGCCGAGCTGGGGGCAATTTTTTATTTTTGACTCGCGGGGGGAGGCGAAATTTGGAGTTGAAAACGTGGATATACATCACTAATGGGGGGAATGCACAGTTACAAGATGGGGTTATATGGTTGCAACTCTGTCCGAGTAAGGTGCAGCTGAGATATTACCTGATGACTACATACTACCTATTACGACGGCATTGCCCTTCCCTGCAAACGTATCAGTATTATAAAGCTGGCTATGTAACTGCCATCTTGTTAAAAAATGTTTGTCTAAAGCAGTGATTCTCAAGGGGGCCAGGGACCCCCTTAGCGGATATTTGAGACTTTAACGGGGGTAAAAGTAAGACAAAGGGTACTAGGGGGAGGGGGCGACAGTTAATAGCATGTTCCATTGTTTTTCGTGTGTCAAAATGCCAAAACCAAACAAAGGCATACATAAATATTGTCTATGTTTATCCAAACGTTGCACATATTATTCTTTTACGCCTGGCAAGCAAGTTCGGACTCTTTATTGCCTGTTTATTATGACGTACTCGTTTAATATCGATGAAGAGAAACAATACTTCCTATGGACGTAGGGGGGCACTTGGAAAATTTGGTAGCTCGAGGGGGGGGGGGGGGCAATATACTTTCGGAGGTTGCGAAACCCTGGTCGAAAGCACAATATTCCCATCACTTTGCTCCAGCTCTCTCGACTGTGTGCTCCTAATTTGCTACTTGACATTTGAACTAATGTCCTTTTGCATGCAAGGAGGCAGATATGTGAATACGACATCACTTTGAGCATCTAACACTGAGCTCGTTGTTAACATGGTATCAACTTTTCAATTGACAGAAGGATATTTTCTCTTCAATTACTCAAAAAATAGATTCTTAAAGAGTGAGTTAAGGGCGATTTTCAAAAGTCAATGGAAGCACCAACATGCGTCTCAGTTTCGTTTGCACTTTCCCCAACTGGCATTTCAAAATGTATTGGGATTGGGGCATCAAAATGAAATACACGCTAAGCGAGGCTTCACACTAAATGCTTTACATGTTCATAATAAGCTTCCAAACAATAGGGCCTCTTTTAAGGCAAACAGTAAAATCAGTCTGAGGCTGTTACTTTTTTCCTTCTTTACTTAACGTAGCTCGTGGCTTTCATCCTGCTTCTCCAAGTGGATATAAAGTGATAATGAGTGTGCACTAACACTTACCTTTGCGAATTTTTTGCCATAACAATCCATGCAGTAGGGATGTTTTTCCTTCGCCACATATTTTTGTCCTCCCAATTCTTTGTCACATTCGAAACAACAGAAATGCTTAATATGCCAATTTCGGCCTTCTGCCTGTGTATATTCTCTTGAGAAAATGAGCTAAAAGAGAGAAACAATAGTGACATTGCTTAGAATCACAAGGTGCGAGTTACTGCAATTACTCGATCATCTTTCGAGCAAGACTCATAGGTGCACCCCAGATAATAGTAGAGAACATACATTGTACTATTCTCAAAAAATAAATTCTTCCTTTAATAGTATTTTTGTATCGATTGATGACTACTAGATAGCTAAGCCTTAAGAACACAAAAGTTTTCAATTTCTCAAATTCTAAAAAGCCCGTTCCCTCGATTAAACTCATCTTCAAATACACAGTATGCTTAATCGAACAATCCGGTACAGTGTACGGTCCTATAACGTTACAGCGAGACTGATATTTCCTATTTGACGTCTGAGCTTGTACAGGAAAGCTTCTAAGGCAAAGTGGATCGTCGTAGCTTTTTACATTGGCTAGCACAACAGCGATGTCTTCCAGAATCCTATACCAATGAATGGCACTTTCAGGAAGAGGAGGAAAATCAGAAGGTATACTTCCTTTCCGGAACTCAAGAAATTACAACTTTAGGTGTAAATTTCGCTATGAAATTTTGACTACGACTTTCTTGATTACATAGCCGTTTGCCCCACGGTAAACTCGCTCCAAAGCCGGTACTATCTGTTAACGTATCAATAACTGGCACTGACTGTTAACGTATCAATAACTGGCACTGACTGTTAACGTATCAACAACTGACACTGACTGCTAACGTATCAATAAAAGGGTAATTCCATACATGCTTATACTTAATGTTTTGCAAAGATACGTATGCACCTCGGGCAAATAAAGCTCCCATCATACGGTAGCAAAGGCAAGTCAATCTCTAAAGAGCGAGAAAACTTTATCGATTGGAAATCACCAAACTATAGGCTGCTCTGTTGATTCGAATTCTCCGGTATCATGTCTGATTTGATTAAAACAATGTTCCGTATGTAGCTACCTCTGGGTTACTGGGCTCCATTCTCGATAAGACTACTGAGGTTTCCTCATTTGCTTGAAAGAGGGGGAGGGGGAGTGCGTGAAATAGTACTATACAATCTGTTGTTAACATAGTCTGTTCATTGCATACGTAGTTAGTTTAGTCATTTTTTTAAAGGATTTATTTTGATTTTATTAGGGATTATTAGCCTTGGCTACCCTCCGGTACCAGCACAAAAATATAACGGAGCGATGTTACGCAGCACTTACCTCGTCGCATGCAGCACAGCGCACTCGAGTCAACTCTCCATAATGCCTTCCACAATATATCTTACCATCTTTGAAGAAGTAAATCAAATCGACCAACATTTCATCGCAGGTGCAACAAACGAAGCACTGCGGGTGCCAGCACTTGTCAGATCCTGCTTTCTCGGCAAAAATGGCTACTTCTCCGCCTTTCATTGACTGATTACATTTGTGACAATGCTAGGGAAAAATACAAAATGGAACTTCGTATTAGGTCATTTAAATAAATCTTGTGGGAGGGTTGCATGTTGTCTTAAATAACGATATATGGCATAAGAAGCACCATGGTTGAGAGTATTAACGGTCTTAACTAGCGGCCTTTGGAGGGATTCAAGAGCGCATAAGGGGAGAACATGTCGCACAAAAGATTCAACGGAACTACTAGAAGGGGGGTAACTTTTCCTTCCTTATCTTCGGGTTTTGTGGTCCGTTTTATTGTTATAACTCTTAAGAAAGCGATGACTTCGGTATGTATCATCACAAAACAAATTATGGTATTTTTGGAGTGCACCATCCCTGTTTCCCACGTTTGTTGTCTATCGTCCGACAGTTTGTGGTGAAACGTGAAGTACGCTTGATGGAAAAAGCTTTCGTGTACATTTTATAACATTTCATAGAGGCCAAGGATGCCCTTCCATTGCAATAGCACATTGAGATTTTACCCGTTGCTATGTCCATGTGCATGTCTATGTCTATGGTGTCCATGGTGTCTAGGTGTGTGTATGTGTGTTAATGTGTATGTGTGTTAATGTGTATTCGTGTCTATGCGTTTTATGTCTATGGTCTCCTAGGTGTGTGTATGTGTGTTTATGTGTATGCGTGTCTATGCGTGTTTACGTCTATGGTCTCCTAGGTGTGTGTATGTGTGTTAATGTGTATGCGTGTCTATGCGTGCTTATGCCTATGGTCTCCTAGGTGTGTGTATGTGTGTTAATGTGTATGCGTGTCTATGCGTATTTATGTCTATGGTGTCTCGGTGTGTGTATGTGTGTTAATGTGTATGCGTGTATATGCGTGTTTATGTCTATGGTCTCCTAAGTGTGTGTATGTGTGTTAATGTGTATGTGTGTGTATGCGTGTTTATGTCTATGGTCTCCTAGGTATGTGTATGTGTGTTTATGTGTATGCGTGTCTATGTGTGTGTGTGTGTACTTGTGTGTATATGTTATATGTTTCATCACAATTTACTATTTGTTACCTGGATGGAGCTGTGTGCAAATACCGGCAAGCCCGACTCCACCTTTCTCATACAAATGAATCTATTTACAAACTAGCTATAAATTAACACAAAGTACAAAATTTAAAAGGAAAGCGTAAACTCCCATTTCCATCTTTCTTCAAAACTTTAAATCCGACAGATATCCGATTAAATCTTCTGGGTGACATAACCTTTCCCATATCCTTCTCCTTCCCTGAGAAGCGAGTTGAGAGTTGATCAAACAATTCAATCAAGTTTACTAAATCCCTCTCTATGAATCCTTTTGTTTGATTTTGAAATTGGATTATCGTTAAGACGTTTACGAGTAATGACTGATATCTCCGTTAACACTACTGTGTTGACAAAAAGCGTTCAAATTGGAACCTTCCTTAAGTATCTTCCAGTCAAGCCGTACAGTCTGGCGTTTTAAGAGTCCACAATCACCCGTATCAAGACCTGGCTTACGAAACTACCTGTTACTTCAGTGTCTAAAACCCATTGAAACAGCTTCAGAATATCACTTGTGAGGTCTAAGCTTCAGCTCCTGTTATTAGTCTTGTCTTCAACAAGAAAAGCAATTTGAACAGGATAAGCATATTGTGTCCTAATGGCCTCTTTAATTATTACGTATATAAAAGCTTTTGAACTCCACACTACAAAGGTTAGCCAGATTCAAAGGTCTACTGATGTCTATTTGAAAACGCAGTAACTAAAGCTTTTACTTTTCATCCTTTAACAAAGGAGGAGGGTCAGTTGTGACAGCACGAACAAGATTCTCTCAGGGTATCCTTCCAAGAAAGAACATAAACGTTCAAAATGCAAAGAATACCCCTTAAGCCTAGTATTGATGTTCCTTTTCTAGATGCAATAGAAAGCATGTAGAGTAGGAAATGAAATCATAGACTTTTTGCTAAACAAGAAAGGCATAAACCATGGAAGCTACACCCAAGAGTGAAACCAGAATGAATCGCTCACAAAACTTCCCACACATTGATGAGCAACCCCCTGAAATACCTTTTTATGTGTTGCAACACATGTAGATAGTCTCTTACGACGGGCCAAGTGCGAAAATTTCGGACGTCCTTATTTTCGAATTATTGTCAGAAATTTCAAGTGTCCCCAAAAGATTCTGTCTGAACTTTTGAATTTCCTCAAAAATGTCCAAAATTCTGATTCCAAACTAGACACGGTCGGTGACACAGTGTTCGAGAAAGTGCTTGCTTTTTCACCGGGATAAATAATATATAAATACCCATAATGTATTACGTTGTGCTTACCCAAGTTGTGTCTTCGTCGTCTTGACCACTTTCCTTGATAGCTCCTTGTCCCACGGCTTCCTCGTTTCTTTTCTTTGTGAATTCCTCCATTGTTCTCCTCTCCTGCTCGCTAAGATCGTCGCAATATGCCTCATCAAAATCATGCGCCGGCAATTGTTGGAGCAGCTGCTTCTGTCGATATTTCTTACCATCTTCTGAAATATGTGCTGCTTTCTCCTTGGGAAGGGCATCCATATATTTTCGAATCTGGAAGGGAAGGTAAAATAAGATACAGTACAATTCCTCAAACTAGGCGCAGTCCAAAAACTCGCCGTGAAGACAGAAGAGGAAGAAAAGGAGGAAGAGAAAGAAAAAGAAGACGAAAAAGAAGAAGAAGGAGAAGAAAAAAAAGAAGAAAAAAAGAAGAAGAAAAGAAAAAAGAACAAGAACAAGAAGAAGAAAAAGAAGAAGACAAAGAAGAAGAAAAAGAAGAGGAAAAAGAAGAAAAAAAAGAAGACGAAAAAGAAGAAGGTGGTCGTGTCAGCCTAGGTACGACAGTCTCGAATCGAACTCGACTTGCCACTCGACTTGTAGTGAAAGTCCAGCACCAATACGTTTACTTCATAAGTAAAAGTATACTACTAAGTGCTTTTCGAACCTCTATCCACCATTAAAAAAACTTCTTCAAATAGCAATCTCTCAGTGCAGCCACCTGGTAAGCAGTGGGGCCATTTTTCCAATGACACGTTTTACGGTTCTTATCAGGGATGGGCATGAGATTCATACTGCCTCAAGTATGTTCCGATCAATTCTGCAGTCAACATTCTCAACTTATGTGTTCAAACTTCCTTAGCGGGTACTAGGATGAAGCGCACTCAAGGAAGAAGTAATCATGGATTGAAGCACACTTTGAAAATGTTAGAAAGAGTTTGGTTGTAAATGCAGAAGTACAGTATCTATATAGGGAGAGTTCCGTGTATCTGAGCCAGCCGCTAACGTCGTGTTTCTGTTAAATTTTATTTTGCCTTTAAACTAATCGATTTTCTACAGTTATATTCTGAAATCAATTTGCTTGTGTAAAGAATACGATTGTTTGCCATTATTTAATAGCTTTTAAGAACTACTATAGTATTAACTCTTTGTTATTGTGCAGAACTATTGAACAATTAGAGGAGTAGCTCTATCAAAATGCTTCTTATTCTCATTATCATTATAAAATACTCGGATCTTAAAAACGACCTCATTTATCAAGCTTTAGATTTAGATTTAACAACCCTTAAAATTTCAACTTTCGGGTTTTTTACCAAAGATTCATTCGGTTTTATAAAATTTGTTAAAAAGAGACACAAACAGGCTTATGTTAGGAAGTAGCCATACGAACATCGTATTATATCTTTAATAGGCGCAACAAAGGCTGGACTTCTCCGGAGCTATTATTTTTCATGTAATTAACTTTTTTTCTCCCTTACCTACTTTTTCTGTATGTGTGTGTTTATATATTATTATTATTATTATTATTATTATTATTATTTGATGTTGTTATTATTGTTATTATCGTTATTATTGTAATTATCCACTTCAATTAATCTCACTGTCCCCATTATGC
>JAAAKM020005024.1:0-11323 GCA_010016025.2 Alatinidae sp. Z8VKAUB7J3 | reverse complement strand
CCATTTGCCATAGAAGTAAGACATCAAATGAATAGCCGACTTAGTGTTTTCGTACAAGATAAAGATAAGTTGATATTGAAAGAATTAACACTTTAAGGGCCGTCATCAATCGAGAGGCAGGGGTAGACCGAGAGAGACTTGGATCCGAACAATGAGAAGAGAAGCTGGAGATGAAACGTGGGGCGGACTGAAAGAGAAAGCACAGGATCGAGTAAGGTGGCGAAAGTTCGTTGAGGCCCTATGTATCCACTTGGATGCGACAGGAACATGATTGATTGATTGATCAAGGAATGTCAATCGTAGTCTTTGGCTCAGTCCAGGGTTAGAGATCACTGCATAAATATATACATAATAAATTGTCTTGCTACTGCTTTCTTGGCGTATCCTTCGATACAAATTATGAACAGCAACAACAACTATAAATTAACGATCTGGACAAAGTCTGCAATGGACAAGAGAGGCGGAAAACGGATTTATTTATATAAAGATAAGTGCCCAGCACAAAGCGCGTAGGTGAAATATAGTTACTAAACATTATTTGATGAGCTTTCGGTGTATTCTATCACCATCGTCAAATTATAAATTATACTTCATAAAACACACTGGGTTAGAACACAACATAAACAATAGGATACATCAATAACTAACAAGAGACATACTAAAAGAGGGAGAGGGGAGTTGAACTTTTGTTTACATTGAGTGAATAGGTATGTTTAGACAAAGAAGACTTTCTTCAAGCTAGAGCTCGAATTCTGAAGACACCCGAGGCGAGAAACTTAAAGTCAGAGGCAGAGAACTGGTAAAAACAGGTTTCAGCACGTGGAAGAACACGGACAGCCAGAAAGCACCTCTCCAGTTAAAGATGAAACTCCGAGATGATGCGACAAACGGCTGTGAAATTGACATATCACTGACCTAAATACGCTTCTGCACAGAAACGACACTTAAACTGATAGACTGTGCCTGAGTGTAGTAACCTGGGAGTTCGATCTGGATAATAACGCATAGCATTTCTCCAATAAGTTGTAGTTCATGTGTAGCAATTCTAACTAGCTGAATTCCTCCGGGCAATGACATTCAACTTCACATATATGGGTCTTGAAACCGCTTACTGCATAAAACCAAACTTGTAGCCTCTTATGAAGTATCAGCCCGTAACATTCTGGAAATTTACATTCGAAATTTACATTCTGGAAATTTACATATTTACAATCGAACTGACGGGAATGCTGACTTCTCTATAAGAAGAAGTCCAATATACGACTGATTAGAGCTAATAATTGCTGCCTAGGTGACAAGTCAGTTTCAAAGGGCTATTGATGTAATCATGATAGAAAACAACAACCATCAATCAAACGACCTTAAATCGTGGGTTAGTGGTACGAAATTTGATTACTGCGCTGAGTAACGGATCCATGTTGCTAAACGTTTTCGCCATACACTGATCAGAGCAATCGTATGGAGTGAAATTAGAAATCTTTTACGATGGATTTATAGGACACAGGAAGCCTTAAAACACGACGTAGAAACACGCAATGCTGCGGTATGTTGACGGAGTTGCTATGAGCTCTCCCCTCGGACCAACATAGGCTATTTTCGTCGGTTTCCATGAAAATAATCTTTCTGATAAAACTAGTCGTCCACTTGCCTATTTTCTTTACGTTGATGATACCTTTTCTGTTTTCCAAAATGAGCAGCAACATGTGCAATTTCTCACTAAACTTAACGACTTGCATCCTGCTCTCAGTTTTACGTATGAAAAGGAAGTGCATTAATCCTTACCTTTTCTAGACGTTTGTGTTCATTGAGACAGGTCCAGCTTTCTCGGTAGTGTTTACAGAAAACCCTCATTTACGGGACAATTACGCGCTGGGACTCATTTGGCCCTAAAACTCGCAAAACCAATCTCATCCCACTACCGCGCTCTTCCCACTTGCTCAAAAAGTAAACTTGATAGGGACTTACCCAACATTAAAACCATTTTTCAAGAAAACGGCTATCCAGAAAATGTCATCAACATTGCCATTTATAATCTACCGTAGATTGGTAATGTTTGCTTACGTTTTGACAATAGAATAAAAACGGCGGTGACCGACAGTTTTCCCACGGTATAACCGCGTGTTGTTTATGCCACCCAAAAGCTGCTGCCTGTTGCCTCAAAAGACGTACTACCTGTCACACATAAACTTTATTAGTTTATAAATTCACGTGTCGCTGTGCGAGGGAATATATAGGTCGTACGTCGCAGAGGTTACATGACAAAATCGCGCAACATGTGTCGGCCTTCATTAGTAGACGCAGTAAGGTTTTCAAAAGTTTTGCGTAAACAAATGTAGGTCAACAGCTCCCGAAACAGACTCGTCAATAGGACAGCATTTGATTGAAAACCCGTCATGCGCTGACGGCTATCAAGAGGATTCGTTTAAGGTTTTAGCCAAACCCCGACATCCTTTTCATCTTGCCGCTGTATAAGCTGTATTATCAAAGCAAAGAAGAAGATACTCTGTCTACAAAAAGAATTTGTTTACAATTAACGCCTTTTTCAATAACACGAGTAGCAGAACAGCTGTCGCTCTCTCCGTGAGTACGACGTGTTTTGATCTTTTCGTTTCCTATAAATTCATCGTAAAAGCTTTTTCACTTTACTCCATACGATTTCTGCGATGAGTGTATGGCTTAAACGTTTGGCAAAATGAATCCGTTTCTCAACGCAATATTCAAATGATATTCCCAAAAATTGTTTAACAGGAGTTCGCTAGCCCAGGTGATTCGTAAACTCGAGTAAGGGACGGAAGATTGGAAGAGGATCTGTGGTTGACGGGAATCAAATCTCATGTGAATGGCCAGGATGGGTACTTCATCTTGGTGAATCTTTCATTTTGCAGGCTCTCCATTAATTTTCATATCCTTTATTTTAAACCTGTTAATCGTTATGATCTCTTTGTATGTAAACAATGCCTGTACCTCCTGAGGAAAAACAACTAGATAAGAAAGTAAAAAAAACAATTTTTATTTCAATTACCACTTCCTGTATGTTTATTTAATCATATGCATAGTATCAGTGCATGTGTTTTTAGAATGTAATATTTTTAAGCCACGAAACCAAATTCTGATTTAGTTTGCATTGTAATGTATCCTTGTTAAGATACGAAGTATAGTGAGGAGAAAATAATTTAAAATGTCATATAGTTCTGTTTACTATTCTACTTGTCACACAATCTAATATATTCAAGGAGGTAGTAACGTTTTAAAAAATATACCAACAAAAGTATTGAGTTTTTATATTCATTATTATAAAAATTGTTGGATAAATGATTCTGAGGCTGCATGTATGATTTAAAGAGAGAAATATCTAAAGCTAAAAATATTGTGCCAGTAAATGCATTCAGCATATTGAATTATTTGATAAAATAGAATATCAGTAGGGCTGTATCATAACTTGTGGTTTGACATAATATAGAGGAAAAACAGCCATGATTATGATACCTTTGGTCCAACATCTAATCCACTTAATATGAATGCTAATTAATTTCTTAACATGGTTTCCAAAATGTGCAAAGAAAGGGCAAATACATGCCATTTTAACAGGTATTGAAGTACAGATCACAGGAAATAAATTTAAAATATTTTTCTGCGGCCAAGTGTTATTACACAACTGTGAAATTATTCGCCATCTAATATGAACAAATGTATACCATTTAAATAGCAAAATCTTGCTAACAAATCGTAGTTTTCGATTCATTGACTGAGTTCGATGGGGTACATTTACTGGTACATTCATAAATTACTCCATAATATTTAATCTTTGAGATATTAACAGATAACGAGAAATATTTCATTGGCAACAGAATTATTTGTTAATTATCACAATAGGTGCTATAGGGATAACAGTAACATGATGTTCATTGCGCTTGAACGAGGTCTGGCAGCTTAAAGACAAAATCTGCCAGAGGTCAGGACATTTTCGGGCATTGAGAACAAACATCACAAAACAGAGCAATTTTAAGATGAAACTTTTACTTCAATGCAGGTACATCTTTAACAAATCAATCCGATCGTAAGAAAATCACTCTTAGTGAGGTTGCTTCCCATGACTATTCGTAACTTTTGGAAGCCCCATCTAACTTTCCCGATTACACTTCCTGTTATTTTGGTAGTTGCAGTCTCTCGGCGATCTGTAAAAATGCGATTGTGAGAACCGATGACGTTTAAAACGTATTCTTTTCATTCAATATGGTGTTCAGTGACAGATTCATTTTACTAATGTTTATGCCAGACATTGGTCTTTTCCGTTGAAAGATTTCCCTATTTCTTTCTACAAGTCATTCACCATTAGTGGTTATGCAATGGCAGTTTATAAGCATTAACCTCAAGTGTAGGAATACCTGCAGTAATTTTAAAGGAATGATTTCAACAATATCAAAATCACCTTAAACAAAAATGCTCAATGTCAAGGAAAAAGTTTATTTTATAATAACTTAAGTTTTAAGAAAGTAAGAAATGCGCTCAGGATAAGATAGATCTTGTTCAAGGTTGTATTGTTCAAATTACAATGGATAACTCTTGTAAAATCTCATTGTTGCTTCTCAGGTGTTGAAGTGTTGCATTTTCCAAGATATATCTTAATAAATACACTTCCAGTTTTCTAACCAACTGTTTCCAAGTTTTCTGTCTCACAGTTTACAGCTCTTTGTATCCCAGTTTGTCAGAATTTCTTTGATTTGACCTTTTTCTTTGCTGAACTGTTTGTATGGCCCAGAGCAGGGTATTTAAATTATCTAGCGCAGAGGGAAGGAAACTTCATATTCGGAAATAAATGCACGTTGTTATATACCCTGACTTAACACTCGTACTGGTTAACTCCACAAAATATAACATTTAAAACGTCTCAAATTATAGACATTCTGAGATAGTGAAATTTAAATTCCTTTGGAATAAGAAATATTGATGGAAATTTTATGCTTTTTGTTTAAAATTAAAGCTGCATATTGGTACTGTTTTTCATATAGCTGGAAACTCAAATCCAAGTATAAGTTAAAATGTTACCGCCGTATAATATAATTTACTTCAACAACACAATTTTAGTGGTTTTGCACCAGAAATATGACTTCAAAGATGATTTACACTTCGCATTAGCGACAGTATTTAAAAGTTTCGAAGTCCTCAAAGTAGGCGATTGACAATGATCAACTCGCTATTTTGACAAAAAACTGTTATGTGAACTACATTTTCACAAATTTTCGTGAAAAGCTATAACAAGACAAAGCTTAGACGTACTTATTCTACTGTGATTATTTGCATGATCATCAATATCATTTGTATTGCGAGAAATAAAATTTTGCGTTTTCATGTTCTATTGTCTGCAAAAATCATGTTCAGAGAGTGTGATCCCTAGTTTAGATGCTACAAGCGCTATCAATACAACAGTAACAACATTTCAAACTAGAAAGCTTCGCTTTACTAGATGCGCTTTAATGGTAGCCTTGCAAATATCGTTACAAATAACTAAAAGCACAGTGGGGACTGGGTTTAGTACCTGCCTTGATTAAGTGCTTTTTCAATATTTACTCGATTAAAATATGGACGTTATATATAAGATAAAAGAAATATAAGATATTAGCTAAGACCATTCTACAACAAGGTGCAAAGATCTTGGGTTTAAAAAGGGAGATTTTCTCCATAAAACTGATCGTGGTAAGAGATGTAACATATGCCCCTACCCACTTTAATCGTAAAGTGCGCATGCGTTACATTGATATTTTCATGTCACATTTCCTTAACTTTAACAAAGGAAGTAATTCTACATTATCTAGCGAAAAACAAATAGTTACTTAAAGTCAGTGGAATGTTTACAGAATATTGTTATACTTGCAGCTCAAACAGGATCAAATTATCTTGTATAAAATACAGAACATAAGACAAACAGTGTCTACAATGGTACTTTAGTTGTTCACCGAGTGATTTTGTTTGTGTTTAGCTATGAAACAAAATGAATTTATTCACTCGATTTACGGTGATTTTTCATAATGGAAATGGTTTCTCAGTCTCATTATCCGCAATTATAAAATTAAGTCCTTTAGATACTTGAATTTTTATGCCGTTTTCTCCCTATGTTTGGTTTCTCTCTATATTTGGTAACATAATTGTATACACATCCTGTGCGACTTCCATTTGGCAGATTTACAAATTTTTGCCATTCACTTGTAGCATGTAACTTTATAGTAAGAACTTGCTTCAATAGGTGGTTTATTGTACCCAACTTTGCAAAATGCATTGAGGATCTAAGTTTTTGTCAGATACTTGCCCCAGGAAACTTCCTAAAGCGAAATATTTCAAGAAATATTTACATAATTGGATAAGGAGCGGTACCCTTACAGAAAGCACACGTCCTGTCTTTAGTGGGTTGTTATAAATCCCTTCTAGTCTTGCTAATTGATATTTTAACCTTGTCCTAGTTTACTAGAGACGATTGACTGTAATCAATATGGTTTCTGTTTACCAATGTTATTTAATACCCTTTTATGTTATGTAGAATAAGTTTTTATCATGAGTTAGTTTGCCTTTCGTGGTGCAAAAAGTGTGTTACCTGACAAGCAACGTAGACAATGAGCTCTTACAAATCACAAATTACTTGTCTGTTACCATATTGTACTTCAGGTTGGCTGAATGAGAGAAAAACAGAGCACCCTGCAGAAAGTTATATGCAATTAATCACCGATCATCCAAATGCAACTTGAGTTACCACTTTCTCTGAGGTTTTATAATTTCCTACGGTTTGTCCAAGGTGATTTAAAATACCAAGTACGCAAGATGGGTCGTAGTTCATCTGCATCCACGTTCTTGCGTCTGCGGCTTATAATCATACTTGTTTTAGGCCTACTTGGATACTGTAGCAAGAAGGAACACAATACAGAATATCAGAGTGCGACCATATAGTGGAAATTGGAGCTCTCTTAGAACTCTACTGTTTTACCTTTCAACTATTAAAAATATGGTAATACTATATTATAACTATGCAACCTACTCCACAAAATCTAACAAAAATGACAATTTAGAGGACGAAGTTGTAACTATAATTTTGTTAAAAGACAAAACAATGAAGCCAGTGAAACACCGGGTGCCTTGATAATACAAAATAAACTTACCAAGTAAACTTTTTGTAATTTCTCCAGTCTTCCATACTTCGTACACAACGAGGAAGAATAGTCCAAATAATGAAATTGCTCTAAGCAGGAGGAATCTGAAATTTCTTGTTGAAGTTGCAATACCTTCATAAAGCTGATCTCTCTCGCGGCCAGACATTGGCCTAGCTTTCCAGCTCTTCTGCCTTCGCTCCTTTGAGAGATGGATGCGTTCTCTCCCGCTGGAACCCGTAATGGTTTTATGTTCTTTACAAAACTCATGAACCGTTTGAACGTTGGCTTGGCTGCGATCCACACAGGTCTTGTTTTCAAAACCCAATCACTGACTTAGTTAGCAAGTATTGAATCTATTGAGTACTATGTATTCCATCATGAAATATGGGACGGTAAAGTTTGGGTGGAAGAAGACAACAAATTAGCGAGGTCGTCGAGGTCGGAGATAAAGTAAACGGGTGAAGGGGTAAGCATTGAACCGTGACTTTATTGTATACGGCGGACAACAATCAGTGACATGTTACGAATAGATTTGTTGCCCGGAACGTATTCAGGAGTTCACACTTTAATTTGGTTTGTGATCTTGTCTCTGGAACAGCAAAGTATTAATAAAGCTAATTAGTTTTAATTAGTGAAAACTCATGGTCTTTGCTGATAAGGCACGCAACGTAGCGTAGAATACATTCATCTGGAAAGCTGGACTGGGTACTAATCAGTCGGCTATCTGTAAACTTATCTCCAAGGATACTCGTAAAGAGCGATTTAAAAAACGGAGGAACACATAGATTTAAGGCTTTCGATTTGTCAATACAAAAACTAAGTTACAAGATAGGGAAAGAGTTGTAATAAATGTCGTAGACAGAAAATCGACAGTCCATCACCCTACCACCAAGACTGTTTACTATACATTGAATTCCACCGCGCAAAGATTGCTTGAAGCATTCCCCAAAACATTTTGTAACATTTCTCTCTTACTAATATACATGCAAACCTTACAAATTATGAATTTTTCAAGACTCCCAACCATGGGCTTGGTAGTTGTTTCTTTGTACATTCAAAGTATGGTATGAAGGATTATTGGGTCCATTTTAGTACATTGAGGATGTATTCATATTACACAATTTAAATAAGCTACTTATGTCCTTGGTCAGATCTGGACTTGCTCAATGACAATATGAAATCAGTACTCAAACTACTTTACTGGTTGCTAATCATTTGAGCAAGTATGTTGACTTTGAAGATCACATAAGAAGTAGTTATAATAAAGGGTCGTGTAACGAATATTTATTGTAGCTTCTTTTTATATTCATGAGATTGAATAAAAGCATTTCCAGGGCATAGCCCAAGTCAAGTCAATATTTATTAGTACCCCAAAGAAGTAAATGTTAACAGAGAGCTATTTTGATTATCATCATCATCATCATTATCATCATCATCATCATCATCATCAATCGGGCGCACCCGAATTCATGATTAGCGTTCTCCACGAGCCTCTGTTCTTCATCGAATTCTGGAGATCGGGTATTGGAAGACATGTGTCTTTCTGGAGCAGGGTAGCATCGTCCAGCGTAGATCGGCCGACATTTCAATAACCATGGCGCTTATTCCATATCACAGTGAGTGTTGCAGTGTTGCAACAAGAGGAATTCATGCTGTCATATCTTTGAAACGAGTTTGTCTTGGCTTAATATGAAATACTGAAATTGCCACTCGAAGGCAGGTCCGTAGCCAGTCTCGCTCGTAAAAGGGGAAGATGGGAAAGAGCTATGAGTGAGAGGGTCATTTAGTTACTTAATGGAGATTATAAATCTTAATGAACTGGTAATTATTGTTATTGTGAGTCAAGGATAAGACTTAAGACAAATGAAGGGGCAACTAATTCACACTGAAAAAGAGACAAATGACATCACTTCAAAGGTTGTTGCATATTGAAAGGTATATGAAAAACCTGGTCTCACTCCATGTTAATGGTAATGTCACATGATAGTGAGAATATTGAGATGCAATCAAGGTATGAAGCTGCTAATTTGGATATTGTATATATCGTGAGTTTTCATGTACTGTTGAGCGACGTCGTGTTCTTTAGTTTCAGTGATAACTTAAAAACAAAAATAAAACAAAATGGTTGAAATTTGTAACCTTACAGACACCATTTCTGAAACGATGGCTAAATATAGAAGAGTATTCATATAAGCGTCATATATACCGACTGCCGACGTATGGGTCTATAAAATGTAAAGGCAGCAGATATATCCCTTATTACAGGCATCCATAACTTTTGCTATGCTATGAATACATCAGAGATTTAAAAACTTTTCAAGGTAATATATTTGTTCAGTGCTTACCTGCTAAAAAATACACATATTTCATAGTCCAATGTAAAATGTTTTTATTTTTAAGTATGCCTGTCAATACAATCTTTTCACTTTTACAATATCTACTCTATTTTTAGTCACCTTCTTTATCCTTTTTCTAATCTTCGGTGGGTCTGATCATTGTCAGGATGTTGACAATCTAGCACACACCATTATAGTTTCAGTGTAGATACACGCACGCAATTTCGGTGAGTATTTTAATAGCACTAAAACAACAAAAATGAAAATGATAATGCACTCAAGTATTATTTAGCCGGACCATAAATTTATAACTATTTTTAACAGTTCTCGAGGTAATTAGTACAGATATAATAACTTAAGAAACAGTCTTATGAAACAGGATTAAAAAAACTTGTATATCTTTGAATAAGTCTTTCTTTTTATTCTTTGTTTCAAATCACAAAAGGCTGAGGCAGTATTCACTAAACTGTAATTAGCCCTATCTCTAACCCTTGCTATTAACTAAAAACCAATGGCAATCGACAAAAGCATCTCGAACTACCAAACGCCTCTTTGCTATATTTCCATCGTGGAAAAATAGACGCTACATTAATAAAATTTAAGAAAAATTCAGGCAATCCTGTTGACTTAAAATTTATGCTAATTCTTCCGTCCATTCTTCTCTTCTCACTGTCACACTTAATCGTGTTTAAGATTATCATGCAGGTTGGACAATTGCCATGGTTACTATTAATTATCATCTCGCTGCCCTTTACAAGTTGCACATTCATTTCATATCAATCACATTTGTCCAAACAGTATTTAATCTAAGGTAGGCTGAAATATTGAGGTACAGTAGCTTATAATAGGTGACAGTATTTAAGAAATTTAATAAGACGTAGTAAAAAGCAACGTCCAACATACAGTGTTTTGGAAACAAAAGTGTTTTCTATCGGTGTTCCTTTCGTTTCTCCTGTCCTGCTAAACCTGAAGACGGACCATAGCAGATTATCGTCTTATTAAAATTATTTTCTGAAAATATGTGGGAATGTGTGGACGCGAGGACGTTAAGAATGGCACTGGTGTTGTGTTAGTGATCGTATTCAACTTTCAAACGATTCTTAGCATGTAACAGATATATCAGTTAGGACAGCAGATGCTCATTATGTTGCCCTAAAGAACAAAAATGATTTGTTATGGACTTAGGATTAATGATTAACACAAATTGTTTAGTTTGGGAAGAAAAGCATTTTCTCAGTTGCGGCTTTTTTCACAAAATATGAAGAAATCATATTTAAAAGGGCATCTGTAAAAGGAAACGCCTTTCATAATTGATGAGTTTTACTTTCCTAATGTGCTTTTATTTCTGTGCTCTGATGAAATAAAAAATCAATTTGCACATTAGGTTTACTTGCCGAAATAACGTTGAACGCTATCATATCATTTATCAAGATTTGTGTCTTGCATGAGATAGAGAATTTGTTTAAATGGCAAATAAGGATGCTTGAAACAGCATGGTTGACCTGATTGTCTTATCAGGCAGATATGTTTGTCTCCTAACTTAAGTTCAGTATCAGTGCATGAATTTGCTGTGCTCAGTATAGTGTTTAACCTATGCTAATTGACACGAGCACTGATAAGCGTTACTAAATACATCAATAACATGAAATGTCAACCGGTATCCCAGAGGCGTTTCTTAGGTCTGGCAAAAATGGAAAGAATGAGTGGGTCAGTGACGGATTTGGGAACCTATCATCAGTGGAATTCCTCACGGGCCTTCAGGAATTTTTATATTGTTAGTTACGGGTTCAAAACGTATTCTTTAATGAAACAATTGATTTTTATTAGAACTTGTGTCAATTAGCTTATCTT
>JAAAKM020005022.1:0-11324 GCA_010016025.2 Alatinidae sp. Z8VKAUB7J3 | reverse complement strand
ACATACATACATACATACATATATACATGTATACATACATACATACATACATACATACATACATACATACATACATACATACATACATACATCTCAATGGGAAGGCAACATGTTCAGATATCTTGTTTGATGGTATCACACCGTGTCTTTCTTGGCTGCCCTCTGCTGGCTCTACCCTAAACTTCTATTGTTTGGCACCACTTAATCCATGAGTGGCAACATTGCACATGCTGTAGCCTTCTCAGTCTATTGTAGCACTGGAAGGATTCAAGATATGGAATGCCAAGTCTGTTGTGGAGGGTGGTTGTGTCAGCTTCATCACTGGTATTTACAAAGCATATCCAGCATACCTGAGCACAGTCATTATGAAGCAGACATGTTTCTCACACTTGACAATAATTCCTTAGAATACTCCACTTCATGTGTGGTTCTTCAGCGTTTTTTGTTTCATTATATTTGCAGTGTTTTGTTTCAATATATTTGCAAACTATGGCATTAACAAGGCCATTTTTGACTGACCATCCGTCAAACTCGACAAAATTGGAAATAATAAGATGAGTTTTCAAGCAATGAGTGTCAAGTGCCCAGTTGCACTATTCGCTTCTTTCACACTACAAAGGCCACATACTCTAATATGTAGTCATTTTACATGGAACAAGTTTGTTCGGCTCACTTTAGTTTTGTTTTAAAGTTTTTTAGAATTAGTTTCCAGTCGCATTTGTAATGCATATATGATAAAGAAATATTGAGAATCGAACTTTGGTGAAAAAGACCAAAAACAGAGGAAGGAAATATGTAGAATGCTTTTTTTCATGTTAGCAAGAGCAGGCAGTTGTTGCATCCTCTTGCATATTTTCTCTTTGGAATTAACACACAAGATGTTTATCAGACATTTCTTTTGTTACTATTCCTTTGTGTTTTTCACATTTGTGTGTATTTCATCAATAAAATTGCCTTCAGAGAGTTAATGTGAAACCCTTATTCAGAAGAGTCTTTTCTTTTATTGTTGATAGGTTGGAGTCACATCTTTTACAGGAGCAGCTCTTCTACAATATGAAAATCTTCGATATTCCCTGCAACAAAATAGCACCTTTGGAGGTTGGCAGCCAGGACAGTATATTGGAAAAGGTGGTCCTCTGCGTGAAAAGGTCAACACTTCAAAATTATGGAGTGTCAAAGTTATTCAGTGGCTATTGTACTTGTGTGAATGCCATGTTGTCATTTGTTTCATGCAAGCATGTCACTATGGGTCAGCATGAGGGGACAATGCCTCTCACATGATCAATTTGCCCCCAAATATATTTCAATTACTTTTTCAAAAATAAATAAGGATGAAAAAAATTGTAAATAAAAATGTTACACGGAATTATTGTTAATCTGCACCTATAAAATCAAAGAAGAAACAATAAGGGCATACTGCATACTGGTTTTAAGCAGTCTGACAGCTCTGACCTGACCCTGAAAGACAAGACAATAGAAGGGAATTTCGAAAGTGGTGTTGCACAAGTATATATACCATCTACTGTAATTACCAAGGATTTTGTCCATGACCTCCCAACAACTGGCCATAATGCATAGGATTTCCTCATGACATGAGTTAATTTCAGTCAATTTAGTGACAAACAGTATAAACGAATGTAACTAATGTAAATCTTAGTATGGGCCAAACATTTTTTATTAGCTCTTGGAGGCTAGTATCACAATACCATTGATATCTCAGCAAAAAATAGCTAAGCTTCTTGAACAGCAACAAAAGATGAAAAATGTTAACAAGCTGGGCACTCCTCAGGTATACAAGTTTGATGCATATAGCACTGCACAGTGTGATGAGCTGGATATGTATGTATTATAGTAGAGGTAATCCAGTTCTTATGTGTCAATGAGCTCTCTTTCCTTGGTGATGTAAAATCAAGATTTGGCACCCTTAACATGAATAATGAAGAGCCTTTGTGTCTTTTCCTGAAGTAATGCGATTACACATTGAAAAAAGAGGAAGGGAAAGTATTACTTGCTTTTCACCTACACTCTTATATGATACTGAAGAGTACCATTTGATAGAATTGAGCTATACTTTATCAATGTAAAAACCTCAAAATAACTGGTTTATACCAATAAAGTATACTACTGAGTTGTCAATTTTGAAAGCTTTACACTCTGTAATGAATTATGAGGGACATTTTTGACCCCCCCCTCCTTCCCAAAGAGACCTGGTGACTCCCCCCCATGTGTGGAAGCTGGCAACAAGCATGAGTGTTATGGTCATAAGAGTTTCTTAAAAAGATGTTAGGTTGCTCATTATTGCATATATGAACTGTGTTCCATTTACAAGAAAATTGTGATGGTCACTCTAAATCAATGTCAAGGATTTGTGTGATCATCTTTTGCACTGGAGTGACACATTGGAAGTGTAATGACAAGTGGCATGCACTTTGGAAATGGATCTATACAAAATGTATCAAACCTTTCAGATCAAACATGGCATGTCACGTGGCAAATGTAATGCACCAATTTTGTGCCACTTTAGAAATGGACCTGACAATTTTTCAAAAACATGCCACATTGCACAGTTGCTTTTCAGCCAATCAGGATAGCACTTGTTTGCATTACATGATCAGCTTGCCATGTTAGGACTAGGATAAAGGGTGATGTTTAGAAGGTACTCAACTTTCAATACTTTTATAGGTCCATGTTTAAGTTCATTGTGTTTGGTTTGACCAATGGTATTCAACATTGATAACACCATCACCTAAAGACATTTAGAACATTCAAAGAGGCCATGTAGGAAGACTTGCACGAGGGTTCAGCCTTTAAAGTTTCTTAAGAAGTACTTCCTTAAAAATCACGTAAGACTGTTATGCACTCACAAAATGCCATTTTAAGTTGTAATAAGCAGATGCTAATATTTTTGATGTTGAAGGAAATGACAATAGTGACGAATTCAGTGATATGATCATAGAAAATGTTGATGATGACAGCAATATATTTGATTTGTTCATTTAAAGTTTATTTTATTCTGTTAATTTTAAGTGTATTAAGTTTTAAAGTACATATACATATTGTTTTGAGTTTTAAAGGTAACATATGTAGACTGTTGCAGGAAAATATTATTTGCACCCACACTTTTCATGAATGTTTCTTAAATTTCGGGTTAATTCAGCCTACCTAAGTTTATTAAGAATTTCTTAGATTTTCCCAGATCTGAGCCTAAGGTTTCTTATAGACTGATTTCATATAAGAAAACCCAAAATGTATCTGCTGACTTTAATTTGCAGTTTACCAGTAGCTCTTTAAAGCCTTGCAAATGTTTAATGTGAATATATGAGTGGGGATGGTTAGGGACATGGACGTGCCCCACTAGTTAAGGGATGGTGGTGAGTGAAAGATGAAGAACCACATTGTAAGGTATATTTAGGGATAATATATATTTTTAATTATATCATGTTGCTCCCCGTTTAATCACTTACAGCCATCACTTTTGACACACTCTTTTTGGGTGCATTTTCCGTGTTTTATGGAATACAAATGTGATACATATTGAATAATTACTGGTTTTGTTCTTTGACGTATGCAAAAGTTCTATGACGGATGCACATTTCATTTATGATTTGTTTTTAAAACGTATTCATTCATTTCCAATTTATCTCTTTTATATTTAAAGATAAACAAATGGTGGAATAGATTGACAGATGGACACAAAGTTGTTGCAGGTAAGAAAATATGTTAATCAGATGTTGGTGGATATCAAATCTACTCCCTGCATGTTTGAAAAATTGACACTTCTTTAAAACCCTGTAAGTGTTGCTGTGTTTCAATATGCACTTGATAATTCTGCTCATCCTACTTTATATCCAACCTATCTCTAGTAGGCAAAGGATAGAAAATAAATGGTAAATAAGTAAGAGGGAGAAGAAGTCTCCGTTAGTACATGGTAAAGTTTATTTGGTAAGATCCTCCACCACAATAAAGCCCCCTTTGGCAGCATGTTCAAGTTATTCTGATCTTATCACGTCTATTCTTATGTAAGATTCCCTTTCCATTCTTACTTCCATAGCTTTTTCCTGGGACCTGGTTTAGTAACTTGTCTCGATACATAGTCTGGTAGTATAATCTCAGATTACGCTCCTTTATGAAGGCATGTCGTCTATTCACGCTTCACACAGGTTTATTTTATTTGCAATATTGGTAAATGTATATTCAACGAATGTTTGAAAGGTACTGTTTTTATAACTCATTGATTAGATTAAGATTACAATGACCAAGTTACTCGTGGTCATTGCAATGGTTAGCTTTAATTTAAGATTGGCATTCGTTTATACCAATGAATGTTTGATTGATATGATTTGAATGGGAAGGGATGATGCAATATCTGACTATACACAGAATTCATTTCTTATTTACCAGTCCAAAGAAAGGAATCAGATATTGGTAGGCCACTGTAATGGCAAACATCAACTTGCTTCACAGCATTGACTTGCTTAAGTTTAAAGTGTAGTCTTGTTTTAGCTCAGCTAGTTCTTTTGGTTGGGTAACATTGTTTTCCTCACAAAATTGCTGTTAAGCTGTGAATTTCTTAGGTAAGTGGATGGAATCAGTGGTTGTGAATGGGGTACAAAATGACAAATTGTAATGTGTTTTCAAATAATGACTGCCATCTGTGTTTCCATTAAAGCCATTGTTCATGGCAGTAGCATAGTATTTGTAGTCATGTGAATGATTTTTCTGAAGAAAGACTGACATTAAGAAATAGCACAGGTTACATTTTCTCACGGTGCAATTGCAGCATTGCACAGTATTTGAAATTAATATGCTTAGACCACCAGAAAACAAGGAAACTTTCCTGGCAGGCTCCTACTTGGGGTGGAAGGCAGATGTTTTTCTGAAGTAATATACCATTCAAAGATTGCTTATAGTGAAGCCAATATTTGCACCATTAATTGGCAATGAAAATATCATTTCACTTTAAAAGCTTGGATAAAGGATGACGTCATTGTATGTCATGTCTTCTACTCCTAGGAATTATTGCCATCAATGTTGGTGTCTTTTTGTGCTGGAGAATTCCACCATGTAGGTATTTTCTAACATCTTGGTTCACAAGTCATCCTGCGTCAGGTAAGTATTACAGTTTGCTGTCATAAGAATAAGAGTATTTATTGATTATAAAGGGGGAAGGGACTTATATAGCCCTTTGCCATGAACTGTACTTCGCAGTCTCTCTGTAACATCTTGTTCTACCTCTCATATCACTAATCTCACAATAACAATATCATGACCATTTCTATATGGCAATTGAGTTAGCTGCATTAGTGCACAATTTGATGCAAGATATTTTATTTTTAATAGCTTTTTGATGAATAGGGCAGATTTGTGTCACCAATTAACCAAAGTACAATTGCTCATTGAGAGGACAACTTGTGCTTTGAAACTCTTCCTTGTAACACTGATCCTTCTTGTTATTAGTAACAACTGTCTCAACAACGTGTACTCGTGGACCAGGATTCCATTAAGACTGAACTTATGAGAACTAGGTTTCATATAAGTATTCGCTACATTATTAGAACTATGCATAAAAATGGACATCCCAAACCTTTAATACATTGATTGATATATGCATCCATATATGAATGCATTTTACAGTTTGTTTGTACATATGTGTTGACGTAGGATATGTTGCTGGTGTCCATCTTTGTCAGATCATAAGAGAAGTACTAGTTCAGTTTTATTCCACTTCCTTTCCTTTCGGTTTTGAGAGTTATTTTTAAAATTTCTGTTGGTCTATTAATTCTTTTCGGTTGCAATTTTATACTCCGCTCAGCCATGCCATGCATCATTCAAGTTCCTGGAAAATGTGTATGACTAGTTCTCACCTATCGAAAGTTCTAAAGCACTGGCGCATAAATTTTATACCGTTGCAACAATGTTCGGAAATACACCCCAGTATTCAAGTATCATTCAGAGAGTTTCATCAGCTTTGTATATAAATAATCGGCACACTATATAAGACGGCGTATGGAATTCAAACACTATCGTTCTACATTTTGGAGTACAAGTATTGACTCCATGTGTGATAATAATATCTTGAATTATGTGTCCATTTATCCTAGATGCAGCCAAATATCGCCTTCACTGCAGTTTAGTCTTACTCTACAGGAAACTTTATCAGATACTGAAATCAACATGAAACCTCAATTTTCAAATTTTCTTGGGTCTCTTTTCATTGGAGTTCTTTAAACTATACTCCTTTTCGTGGATTTTGCCAGAACACGAAGTGTCACAACCCTGAGGAATGTCTAGTTGCTGCTCCTTGTTACTATTCCACTTCCATTTCTGCCTAAATCAGTAACTTCTGTAAGCCTGCAAACTAGTGTAAGAATGTACAGGATGGATTACAGAGATGTGTGCTTCATGTGATGGAGATTAATTTAATAATGAACAAGCGTTTGTGATTTTTAAGCATCGTGCTGCTGTGGACGTTTATTGTTATTTCTATTCCAGGACGTAGTTTGCCAATGCTGCTCTCGTGTTTCAGTCACGCAGAGCTTTGGCATTTGGGATGCAATATGGTTGTACTTTGGAGTTTTGCACCTGTCATAGTTGGTACGTAGTTACTTCTCATGCAAATTCCTACGTGACATTTCTTCTTTGTGAATGGTACTTAATATGTAACTAATACAGCGTTGTTTGGTGTTTTTTCGCTTCAAGTTTTACCTTATATTGGTAAAAGAGCTCTATTGATAGCTTATATTACTATGTATATTTTTGCTTACCCATAAAAACACTTAAACCAGCCCGAAATCAGCACGGCCTCTTTATTACCATACTGTTTGGTATCCCGTATGAGGGAGAGTCCAATTTTCCGTGAGGATAGTCCTAATTTTTGATAACTTACACCAAGTAACAGAGACATAAGTGTTTTATTATTTAGAGTGATCCACTACAGGATTTGGGGACTATTGGTGGTGGTTGAGGCGGAGGGCTAAGCCAGAGAACGAGATACTAAAGTTCGTATAATCTACCCAGTGACTTCCCAGAGAAATGATCGTGCTGTATAAATGCGCCCTGCCACAAAAGCAGGAAAAGCAAAAGGCCTTTTGTGCAAATTGAAATGTTTAGAAAGGAATAAGCATGTTAACTGCAGATTCCTTTGCAGATCAAAGAATAATTGTCCTTTCCGTGATTGTGTTTTTAGTGATTACTGTACTGATTAAAGCATTTCTTGTGCTGATTGTAAACTGATGGTTAAAATGTATGTAACTTTGAACGTTTCTCAACATTATACCTACTTTATTGAAGGGCGAGGGGCTCAAAGCTCTGGCGCCCCTCCGGCTACGGCCCTGGTAAAACTAATGTGATGACGTCATTAACTACAGCCGGCTATCCACTGTATGATCTAAAACTAAGACACGTATAGAACAGAACATACTTGCTATTTTGCGGCACTGTCATTTCAAGATAAAGGGACAAGTCCCTTTTTATTTGCAAGATGGAAAGGGCCTTTTTGACCCAGAAGGGAAGATGATATATCTGGCGTGGCAAGGGGTGTGGGTGTAGGTGGGAGGAGTTAACGACGCTATAGACCGTGGCTAGAAGGCTTACATCGATTATTGTAGACATTAGTAAAGCAAGGACTCGTTACATAAAACTGTTTCAGGTAGACATTTTATGAGTCGCAGTGTCACGCGCATTTAGGTAATTTTTAAATGCCATATTGTTAATTCTGATTCCCGGGTTTTCAGATATTCTAGGAGTAGAGCAATTTCTGGCCTTCTATACAACCGGAGGTAAGTTAAAGAATATTCACGTATTTAAATAAATATATTACTTGTAACTTGTCATAATAAGATGGACGGTGGTTAGCTTTGTTTGCTGCAGCGATTCCTGTGCCCATTTTTAATGACGACTGAGGCTATGTTAGACCGTAAGGAGGGCCGTCAACAACCCATTTTTTATGCGTATTTTCCTCGCTTGGTTAGAGTAGTGCCCATGGCTCTGTAGCCTGCATTACGTTTTGGTTGACCGATTTATATGCAGTAGTATAGTCTGACTCTTTGAGCCAATCATTTGGCCTTTTTGCTCTCCGATATTTTTCAAGTCCTGCGACCCCTACTCCAATAAACGTTAACGTACTAATGTGCTAACAGTGTAGTGGCTTTTTGTTTTCCAGCATTATTTCACATCTGTGATTTTCACTACACTTTTTTTTAGTAAGAACCAGATAATTTGGGCTAAGGCTCAGTGTTGTTATTTTGTTCTTACGACAGCTGCTTCTTGTAGGCAAACGAGTTTGGGGTCTGTATGAAAATGGTTGGTTTGAACGGGAAATCATGTACTGTAACAACAAACTCGGAGAGTACAACATTTCGTTCAGCGACGGTTCGTTGGACTACATAAGAGTCGAAGACATGATGGCGTTGAACTAATTTTGTTGTAAAACACGGCGCTACAAATTATGTTTTTATGAGTTTTCATCCAGCCTTGTGTTGGTCTTAAATTGTTTTGACAATCTGAGCCTCGATGTTCTTACTAAATTTGTTCTTACTAAAAAAACGTGTATTTAATTTATGAATTCAAAGCCCTACCAGGGTTAACGGTCTGTCGATGAATCTGGTATTAAATTTGTGTCTTTTTTACTTTATATAGGGTTGAATGTAGTATCGTAATAGCGACAAGGAATAAGGGTACATGTGTCTACATAATGTTACATAGTGTTGGGGCAAATATTCTCTTTTCTGGTTGTGAAAGATTGGGACAATATGAGTGAGGACGTAAAGAATTCCAAGGATATTCTAGAGTTTAAAGAAAGTTTTTAAATCCGTTTTAACAAAAGAAGCAAATAAATAAATAAAGTTACTTCTAGATGATGTAAAACTGACAGAGATTGTTTCTTCCCTCTTACCAGGTGTTATAGCTTCTTTGGCCAGCCACTTTTACAAGACAATATTAAGGACGTCTAGTTTTTCCTTAGGAGCAGTAAGTACCTTGTTCTCTTTTTCCTGTGCTGCATTCCCATGTAAATGTTTTTAGAGGAGTATATAATAGTGCAGAAAATGCATTGCTTGTTAATTTCAGACTGAGAAGTAGTAATTACTAGTAGAGGTTGAAAATTCGTCATATATCCGTTTTTCACTTCGGGAAGATACCCCCGGAATATGTTCTCGTACTTATGCCATATCCCATGTTCTTGACTTGCTACGGTAACAAAATGATCTTGGACCAAATTACAAACGTTTTCTCTCTGATGATGAGCCATTTTTTCGATACAGGACTCTCAAACTAGACAAGCAGGTCGGATCTAACTGTGCGAATAAATTTTGATAGATGAAATGCACACTTTGAGCGAGGATTCGCTGGCTGTTTGTCGTGTGTTCTACTTGAATTGTGCCTTTGTTTAGCAGGCATGATATATCGAGGTGTATCGGAGTGGTTATTCGACAAATGTAATAAGTTCTCCTTATAATGAACCGCACCTCCGATTAACCGCATTAGTAAGGTTTAGTACAGTAACGTTTTAATTGGGTAACGAAACCTAGACTTGTACAGCAAAAGACCGAGAGACAGAGGGTTTAATAAAGAAGTAAGTTGTACGTGTGTTTAACTTACCCAGTTGTTACAATTTGGTAAACTAATTTTCTAAAGTATGTCTTTTTGTAACTGAATTTTTTACGCTGATCACACTCAAATTTTTAGACCTAGGTTATCCGTGCTAAAACACTGCATAAGTCAACATATATTATGACCCAGGTTATTTAATTGCACGTGTGGCTTCAGTAAACTAATCCATAAAATACGTTAATGGGATTAATTTTTCATTTACAGTTGTTAACAGATGGAGGTAAAGTAACAAAATCTTATATTAACATAGACAAAAGATGTGTTATTTCATTTTGAATGCGGAAAGGTAACAAGGACCACGCCACGGGTACATTCAACTTATCCACAAGCAAATTGAAAACAGGGCTAGTATGCCCATAAATACCAAATGGGTGGCACATTTGGGTAAAATGGTTTTATATTTGTAACTGCAAAATACATGAAAGGAAATTCATTTGGCAGGAAGATAGTACTGTTCGAGACTTGATACTTCCACTATGATGTCGCTGGACGGTTCGATTTTCTAATTTCTAACGTAAGTCCATGTGTGATTAGAATGATGACAAGAAACATTTTTAGATCATTTGATGCATTCTGTAAGACCACAGTATGACGACTATGGAGCGCCAGCATTGGCACCGCCCCTTAAAAACCTAAAAAGTTCCTTTAACCTGTTAGACGGACTTTTAAAAACCGTGAAATTCGAGGTAAGAAATGAATTGAGCAAAATATTAAAAATAAAAACTTTTTAAAATAGATATTGAAAACCCCCATTTTCATGGAAAGGACCATGATACTTTTTTCTGGAAATCGTTTTTACAGTTAAAAACACTTCTACACTTTTAACTTTTAAAATTTATTTTCCGCTTTTTGTTTCACTGATGGACTTAACTAGGTGATAATGTCGCACCTCAAGATATCTGAACTCTCTGAAACTGCCAGTACTAGGTTCTTTCTGAGCCCAGTATAAAAAGCCCAGAACATTGCATTGAATTTAGTATCGACGAAATTACTCTGAATACTGAGATCCTGTGAAAATTAGGATGACGATTTTTTAAATTAATTTAGTTACAATTTACACCAAAATTAATCATTTGCCTTCAAAGCTATTTTGGGACAGATTGAGGTTGTCAGGCACCTTTCAATGGGGAAAACCAATGCCAGGTCCCTGCAGATTTACGAAGAGTTTCGATAGCAACTGCCTTATGTTATATAATTGAGTTGTACACAGTATGTGGTGGTTAGAGTTGGATTTCCCAGATGCTAAGATGCCACATGGATATCACTGTAGCATTTCCTAAACGAGAACTTTCGTTATTTACGCTTTTGCATTGTACGTGCTCTTATTTGATGTGATACGCATTTTTTGCTTCTTAATCTGTTACATTGATCACAGATTGGTCGATGTTTTCATTGTTTGTTTATTTACACTTTGGTACTAGTGTCGTATTTCAAAAGTAAAATTGCAAAAGAAATTTGCAGCAAGGGCATTGTTAGTTGATTGCTTTTTTAAAGGGCGTGAATGCCGTAATTCCTAGTTCTCAAAATTCTTTGCAAAAGTTATTGAAATTCCTTATAATAGTGATAAATGTAAAGGAAACGTGAATTTGGGTAAATTGTATTGGAAAAGAATCCTAAATACCGTTGAATTTTGCTCACCAAGGAAAGAGGAATCGCATTAGGATAATAAAAAGAGAGAGTTCTTTTATAGACTTTTAAAGACGCAGTAAACCTTC
>JAAAKM020005015.1:0-11330 GCA_010016025.2 Alatinidae sp. Z8VKAUB7J3 | reverse complement strand
TTAAAATATCCCATCATTCTCCACGTGAAAATTGACATGGCGGATGTACCGTTTCCATCCACTACAGCAAGAAATGTAGAGAGCAAAGCAAAGTACCAGAAGAAAGCCCTCTTTTGCCTTTTATACTTTGCACTAAATTAGCCAATTTCACTCGAGTATTCTGGAGTTTTATTCTAAAGACAAGAGTTTTAAAAAGTCTTTTAAACTTGAGTACAGCTTGAGACAGTGCCTAAGGATTTTCTTTGCCTTTCTTGTTAAATGATTCTCAGCTGCATAAAAGGAATTATACGGACTATAAACGGCATGGGCCTGCGAGCTTTGGTCGTTATGGCTCTAAAGCTCTGGACATTGCTTGGATATCTGCTAAGAAAGAATATGAAAGCCGTAAGTAGAACGTTTGACACTTCCTATTTTGGTATGTTCACTCTGTGTCGATTGTTTCGTCACTGCAGAAGCACAACCACTCTAAAGCAGTCATTCGTTTGTTTAAGGTACTACTCGTGCAAAAGAGACGAATGCCCTCATAATTAGCTTTGTATAGATACGTACTTTGAAGACATTCGCACAAGAGTTAGCATAAAGCTTGTATCCGACAGACCTCCGGTTTGAAAGCCCTATGATCAACTCCCGACTAATTCAATAGGGGCCTATGTAACATACGCCTAAATTAAGCCTATAGGCTAGGCTTCAATAAGGACAAATGATTGACATATATTTTAATTTGATAGCCTATTGTCGATTTTGTAAGGTGCATTTCAGATTAACATCTGTTAAATACCGCAAGAATAATTAAAGGAGGCTCATTTTTCAGACTAATTCCTAAATCGGTTCTTAAAGTGTAGAAGGGGGTGTACCTACCTATTTCAGAAAAGAGATATCATGTCAGAGTATCGGAAACTTTCTTCTAAATGGATGGAGCGAAAAACGTTCTCATTTGACAATATATTTAACTTACTTCCATCGTCAACTTTAGGTTTTTATTTTTGTTGCCGTGTCAACATTTAAAATCGCTTGAAAAACCCGGCCGTGGCATAGTATGGGTCCGCTTTGTAGCATTTTTACAGTTTGGAGTGTCACGCAATTTTGTTTCTCATCTATTTTTTATTTATGTCCTTGTTTCATATATACAGTTATTTTATACGCCCTATTTACTTCAAAATGTCATCGAAATGACAGCGGGCAGCAGATAAAAAAATGCAAAGAACGAGAAAGGTGTTACCTTATAAGAGTAATAACTCAGCGAAGAGGTAAAATGGCAATAAGGTGACTTCTAATATGTTGCCATTTGCCATATAGTCATTGCATTCTGATTTTATAAGGGTGATGTAATTTCGTTAGAGCCCATAAGGCCAGTTTTTAAATCTTTGGAATCCAGTAATTATTTACTTTGGCAAAAGTGCTGTGCACAAAAGTTTATATATGTCATTACATATATATACTTTCAGAATAACATAGGTCTATTTCATGTCATATTTATGATAACCAGTAAGGAAATGAAGAAAGGAAGTTTATAAGTTGCATATGCAAATGCAGTATATACAGCCTGTTACCACACAGCCTTGATACAAAGAGAATGTTATATATACTGCTTTTAACATGTCTTGAAACAAAGACTATGAAAACAACTATATATTGATTAGAACTGTGTTTCACAAGTTTTCCCATGAGTGGCACTAAAACAATAGCCATCATGACTATGATACTTACAAGGTAACTAATGTTTTATATATATATATACTTGGTTATGATGTCTAAAAACACAATACAGGACAATTACTATGATTGTGCTAACCCAGAGAATTTATGACATAGAAGTTATACACTGTGGGAAGGGTTTTTTCAGTTGTAGTGAACATGCAACAAACAATTTGTAAACACTATATAAAATTTGCAGATTATTGCAACAATGTTTAATGAAAATAGTTTAGAACTCATAAATCAATCTTATTGAAAACATTTTGGAGAAATCTTTTGGCACAAATCACACATTGTTCATCATACATTAAGCTATGACTGGCAAAAGCATATAGTGATGACATCATGAATATTCTTGTAGCTGGCACTCAATTTATTAAGAATTATGGTTATATGCTATGTACGTTTGTGATAGATCCAATATATATATGTATAGGAGTGGCAAACTTTACACCTTAAAAAGTTAATACTTCCTTTGCCCTTCATATTGCTTGACTTATCTCATAACATAAACATTCTGTATTAGAACTTCAAAGGTTATATAAGCTATTGGAAACATTTCCTTTAAAAGAACATTCTTGGTCACTGTTATCAACAGAGTTGTTTTACCACCAATAAACAGGAAATGAGAAAAGTCCATGTAAATGAAGTAAGACTATTGATATATAAACAAAAGTTAACAAATTTACCATTAATACTGAAGAATGAGTGGTGATTTTCAGGCAGGGAACAATTTTGCAAAAGCTGTAACGAATTTTGAAGATCAGAAAAAGCCCATTCATTTTGAGTCATTCTTAGGACAACCCATATCTTAGACCAAGAAACTACATTTTAAAGAAGAGTTTGCCCTATGCCTTATCATTATAGACTGGTATTGATAACATTATTTTGCTTTTATGGAAATGTGTAATATGTAGAATCAACAAGTAATCCAGACTTCACTTTGTTTCCAGTATAACATTTTTATCATTACCCCTGTCCCCCCTTCCCCTCAAAGTACAATTTATAGATACCTAGGGTGTATACAACAGTATTTTCATATTATATTACGTGGACTGCAGTTCCCTTGCTTGATTTGATTTGCACTGTTGCTATTATAAACCCATACGCAGTGTTTGTATCATTTCACAGATTATTTACTGATATGCTTCTGTCATGTTTTATTTGCAAGACATGTTGCACAACAAGCTGTAAACACCTTAACCAGAAACGGTATGACCTTTAAGATTGTTTTCATAAGATAATAAATTATTCTGAAGCAAGTTATGATCTTCTCTATTATCAGAATGTAATATTGTGGAAACATTTTTTAAAATGCATTTTCCCATGTCTATTAATAGGTCATCCAACACCAAACAATCAAATATGACATTTATCCCTTGTCTCCAGTGTCCATTCAAAGACTTAGTAAGTATTAAGCTATAGATTTATTTCTCTTTTTAATTGTATATACAAGTTTCTTTGATATTACTTTATGCAACTTTAATGTTTGATACCAAATCATCATAACTTTGGAGTCTACATGGTACCAGCACTTGAGTTACACTATACTGGATTACTATCACATAGGATTACTTTTTGCACTGCTCGTAGAGGAATTAAGCCAGTGTGCAGCAAACAGTTGTTACACTATGCCAGGTTGACTTACCATAGGGAGCTGACTCTTCATGTGAACATCCCCCCCAAATAAAAAGAAATTGCTGGGACACTCAATTATATGTTTTTCCATGATCGAAATTAACTTGCTAAAGAGTATACACCCAGGGTTACTAATCTGGTCTATGTGATATTGTTGTTTTTCTCACATGATAAATTTGTTGATATATACATGGTGTGTATATACAAGATTTCACAAGAAATCATATAGAACATATCACAAAAAATGTTGTGTACAAAAGATAGCATCAACTTGAGGCCAAGAGTGCTAAGTGTTTAGCAGCCCAGTATACCGCTTCTCAACTTGAAATTATCTCCCTGTCACCTTACCCCTTTTACCCCCACATTATATTACTATTAAGGCTGTTTAGTGACTCAGTTCAGACATAACTGTGTATTTGCATTTATTCACTGGTACACAAATTTCCTTGTAGAACACTGTCACAGTGTAAAAGGGGCTTTCAGCCTCCAACATTACATATGATAGATATCCTTGCCAGTGACAGCATGTAACTAAAAAGTGTTCTTATGTGGTCCTACCACTTTGAAGAGACTCCTTCATTAAGTATATATCCATCCCTCTCTTGGTTTTGCTACGTTGGTAAAATCGGGGGATGAGCTTGAGTACCTGCTACTCAGTTGTTGGTGCCTGTGTGTAGACTTCCAATAGCTCCTTCAAGATAAAACAGGTTACTCACTGTATATAAACTGTATATACATTTTTCTCATTTTACCACCATATGAGATGAAACAAGGAGCAGTAGTTACTTGTGTATAATACATCTTTGGTTATGCTGTTCTGATCCACATATTGGGCTATGCAATGTGTGGTATGAGTGATTGTATCAGTTGGTCAAACTCAGTTTTGACATCCTCAAAAGTTTACCTCTACTCCTTATGTAAAACAGTATTATGATCCTAACGTCCTGAGCATTGCCTAAGACAACTCCAGAATTATCTTGGTGCTTTAGCAATCCTTGAATAATGGTGCCCTTGTAAATGAGAGGGTTGACAGACATGGCAACACTCTTTGTTGCAAAAGATAGGTGGTAATCTTAAACTGAAACTGTAAGAAATGCAGCTTGCAGAAAATATGAGTGTTCAGCAAATCTAGTAAAAGTATTTACATAAACCAGTTAACTGTCATTTTGTAATAAAATTGTGGAAATTGAGGGCAAGTGTAGATATGAACAACAGAACTTTCACTGCCCTCTTTCGTACTGTAGCTGCAGCTACAAGCAAAGGTGCGAGAAGTGATATGGAATTTGTTTCATACCACTTTCACAGCCAAGTGACATCATACCAGTTTCAAGGCATCAAGTGATATCAGTCTGCCCCATTGTAGTGTAAACAAACTCTCCATCTGGTATGAAAATTAATCCGATGTGCCAGTAATATGGTATAGTGTAACTGTGACTTTAGTGAAACCAGGCATTATGTGTTATGGCTAATTCACTCAGTCATTCCATGTATATAATGATTAAAATCTGTAGGCATTCCATGTAATAACAATAATTTACTGTGAAACATTTGACATAATGCTCATTTATTACTAATTATTAAGCACTATTCCAGAAGTCAGTTATTCTCAGACAAAAGTTATTGGGAGTAACATCAGAAACTGATGGCAAAACCATGATAACCTTGATTTTAAAGAGCTGTAAGCTAGGTCATGACATTTGTGCTCCACTGTAGTATAGTCTGTGAGCTAAGTCCTCTGTCACACTAGTATTGACCATTATTGAAAATACCTGAGGACAAGTTAATACGATTTGAAGTATTCCTTGCTGCATCCCTGCAGTGGACAAGGCTGTAGCTCTAATGCATTTGATTTTGAAATTTAATACTCTATTGTCACTACAATAATTTTAATCAGATGGGATGCCATCATGTAAGTACGCGTAATGACCGGTTTATATATATGAAAAATGTATATAATATGGCAAATAAATGAATCTTGAGCCCTGTTGTGTTTGCTTGTTACTGCCCAGCAGCACTTGACTAAGAGGATGGCTTGTGGCAAAGGCATTCATAAATATTGAAATTGAAGAACATCCCCCTTCCCCCAAAATCTAATCAAATTAATTTTATTTAATGCAAAAATCAAATACAAAATTGTCTATGTTGGTGGCCAGCAAATCCTTAAACCGTGGTTTGCATAAATTTAATTGCAAATCATCCTAGAGGAAGTTTTCCCCAAGAGTACAGAATTGATTATATTGAAGAGACTCTCACTACTGAACACCAATTTAATGTGCATTGAAAGTGGTGTTATATAATTGCATTGGAAGAAAACACATAAACAGCCTTAACAATCACTTTATAAATTATAGTAGTGTCAGCATGCTTAAGATTTTTTTGTTCTTTTACATATATATGCCTGTGTATGCACACAGAATATTTTCCCTATTACTGAAGACTTCAATCTTGCACCCTGCTAGAAACAAGACTGGAGAATCTCATAGCCACCCACCGTATGGTAATAGAATAGAAAGAAGATTCCTAGCACAATATTTTCATTTTTTAAACTCTAGTTGCAGTACATACAAACATTTGATGCATAAGGCAAGAACTCGTCCTTTTTCTAGCTACAAGCAGCTGAGATAAACTAGCCAAATATATACTTTTTAAAACATACTCTATAAAGCTGCTGTGATCCAGTGGATAGTTCACTTGAGGGTATGGGTTTGATTCCCCCAAAGGGCCATTGGTGATGACAGGAAGGGCATGTGATCTTAAAGTGCTCTAAGCTTCAGCAAAAGTCCCATGTGTTTGGTCAACACACTAGCCCCTGTTAAGGAGACTACAAGGAGTGAAACCTGATTCAAAAGATATAATTAGAAAAACTCACCAAAGGTATCAGATCAGCACACTAAGATGTTTCTCTAGTAGGAGTTTGGTATTTTATTGATCTCAGAAATAGTTATGGACTAGCTATATATAGAAGTATAAAGACAAGTTATCAATATATCATACTCAAAATATAGACATTATTATAACATTTCAATGTGATGATCCTGATTTAAATTTGGTTTATTAAAGGTATTTGAGGTTATAATTTCAAATGCCTTCATCTTTGGTGGAGGGATGTGTTCAAAGATAGTTTTAAGTCAGTTCACAATTGTTATTTCAAAATGAAGGAATGTGTTTATTATATGCTTATGTAAGTATCATTCAAAGAGTTTCAATATCTCCAGATCCCTGACCTGATTCACCATGACCCTCTGCAACAGCCAATGATCGTTTTGAAACTTAAGTTAAATTTATGGCTTCCCTCTCACAAGTCTATAGTTCATTTTCTAAAGTAGAATTATCAGATTTTTAACCTCTAGTGCAATACTACAAAATTGACATCTAAGCTTGGCATATATTATTATGTAAGAAAGTATGATATGCACCTAGGTCTACCACATTTATAACTACCATTTACTCTACCCTGTTCAATACTTTGCAGTTTGGCTTTAACTAAGGTATCATGTAGATTCTTAGCCCTTCGAAAGGCTAATATTGCTTCCCTAGGACAGAGAAATTTGTAAGAATATCTCAAACATCGTAAAAAGCTGAGTAGTAACTAATATCAAGTGAGACCCTACCAGTGCTACCCATGCAACTATTACCACCACTGCTGTTACTGCTGCTGCTGTTGTGGTTGTATGATATTTTCTACAAATTAGTTATATATTATTGTTATCAAATTCTTTACAAAAGGTATCAGTCTCCACACCACCACATGCCTTACAAATTACCCCCCCTTCCCCCCAAATAAAATATACTAAGTACTTTATGTAGGATTACTGAAAAGTAAACTTCATGAACTGAATGCTATTGGAACTACTGGAAGTAACTAAGCTTCTCCTACCCATATGCCCCCCCAAACCCCCTGCCCCACAATCAACAAAACATGTAAGCCAAGTTGCCTTTTTTCATAAAGTTCTCTGCAACCTACCCGAAATACATTAGTATAATTTGGAGCACACTTTGGGATATTTATTCCATCTTCTGGCATATACGTATAGGTTCCAAGCAAAAAAATTAAAGACACAGATTCAAAACTGACCATACAAACTTGTTCTTTGCCATTGTGTACATGTATATATTTTAAAACTGTTTACTGCATACAACATGAATATATACCTTCAATTGTGCTTACTTTCTAGGATTAGTAAGAAGAAAAATAATGGTTTTGGACCTTGACGAGACACTTATACACTCACACCATGAAGGGTGAGTAATAGAGTATATATATACTTAACTATTGTTAAATCTATTTCATCAAGCTAGCATAACTTATCATTTCAAATAATAGAGTATGGAGCTTAGTGACAGACATTTAATTTAAATGTTCTAAATAATATCAGAACCATGCACTGAGAGGTGAAGTGAACTGTAGTTTATTTGTACACAAACCTATTTATTGGTTTTTGCTAGATCTGTTATTGCAGTACTCTTATTGTGATTGGTGAGGATGGTAATAATTAATTAAGGGTATTCAAGTAAATTTATGTCTAGCAGGCAGTTTATAGAGATATTTCTGTATGCCATATTATTTGTTACATATATAGATTGGGCAGCCTCCTGTACAATTATATATAACTGAATAAAATTATTAGTATTAGATGTAGTTTTGATGTTGCACTTTGTTGTGTATTGAAATATAGTTTACTATGAATATATTTGTCTTGTTTAGAATTCCGTTTTACTACATCTAAAAGTTAAGATGACACTTTTAGACCTTCTATGAAAGAATTGAGTTCTCAGAACAGCCATTGGTGATGACAGGAACTCTCCTGATATACACATGGGATACACCTGGGGACCACAAACTCTAATTTTTGCAGTTATGTTGCCCAGAAGGAATATGCTGGAAGGTACTGGCAGCCACAGGCTCACAGCCCTCATGAGTCTACCTAATTCTTTTGATGGTGTGTAGGAAACTGAATATTTTGGCTTAGGGCAAAGAATCCCAAAAGCATGAATGTAAATGCAGTTGGTAGTATAAGTATGCAATACTGGCTGTAGAATACTTATCAATTTTCCCAACACTTACTGGGTGTGTCTTATCATGGATAGGATAGGTCTTACAGGCTCCCAAAGCTTGTTAGTTTTGGAACAAGCAGTGTCTCTGTAAGCTCATGAATCTCTATCATGAATTTTGTTGAATGATTGTCACACATTTCAATTTGGCTTTGTTGCAAGATATGTACTATGATTGTAGATCTGGTGATCAGCATCTTTCACCCTACCTAGTCCTTCAAAGTTAGTCCTGTCATTGAGTACTTCCTCCAGTTTGTTCATGTTAAATAGTGTTTCCCATAGTAATAGCACTCCAGTCTTTTAACTGGGTCACTAATAACATTATCAGGAATAGTTCTCAAAGCATTAAGTGCCTTAGAATGCTCAGCAACAAAGGGAAACATTGTTCTTCTTAATTCTTAATTTACAGTGTGCATGTGGTCTATTGTACATCCTGGCTCACATAGCACCTTTCTTCTCCTTTCTTCCAAGTACCAATATTCTAACTGAGACAATAGAATTTCAGCTTCTGTGAAAACCAGATCAAGATTACAAAACAGTTAATTGTAGAATATAGAGAATAGAGAAATCCTCCAACACCAGCAGTTCCAAAAGTGTAGATGGTACTCATGTCTTTTCACAAATTAAGATGTCAGTTTGGTTTTCTTAAAATTTCCATTTATTCAGCATGAGTGTGAGGCATGGGAACTGGTAAATGATGTTGCCAAAAGTCTGTAGCTGCAGCACAACACAATAGTGACCTATGGGTAATGGTCACATAAGCATAAACCTGTAGGTAATTGCACTGTCAGCGAGAAACAAAAGTAGGTGTATATAGATGTAGATCTGCTTCCCTCATTAGAGGAAGGGCTGATAAAAGGAGCCCTATATATTACTTTCTCTAAACCTAACTGGGTTGTGTGCTACAGCTCTCTGGTTACTTAACAATACCATCCACATGCCAGGATTTTGATCTTTTGATATTTGAATTAACACACACATCAATGCAGTGCTTTAGCAGTAGAATAATGGCTTTGGTATCCAATAGCATATAGAAAAGAGGGCAGTCGTCATAACAACCCCAAAAGGGCAGATGCAATTCCTTGGTCGTATTGTGAGACATCATCCGCTGGGGAGATTGGCTTTTGTTAGGAAAAATCAAGGCAACAGAGTGCGGGGAAGACAGAGAAGAGCATACCCGCATTCTCTTAACTCCAGGGCTACGATTGACAAATTACGCAGCAAAGAACTTTCCAGAAAACCGTAGGAGTTTGTGAGAAAGGAAACCAAAAACGAGATCACAAACACGAGGCCAAATATAGAATGCAGATAGATGAGACAACCATCAACGTACTCTTTTAGGTATGGAAGCACTTGCGTTCCCTCGGTTGAAAGAAGCAGCGGCATTAGTTTGTATTCCTGAATCTACTTTGTATGTTTGTTGAGGCGTAAGTTCAATACCTCAAAAACGTTTGACTTTCTCTGCGAATAAATTTCAAAAATACACGGCCAAAACGTTTCTATAGAATATACTTACGATACGTATTTTTACAAATAGTTATGACAGACTAGTGTGGAAACACATGATTGCCAGTGCCTGTATCAAGTCTGCGCTTAAATCAATCAATCCAATACATTGAAGATATGTAACTTTAGAACGGGAGTTCCCAGTGAAGCAAGCCTTGCTGCATCATTTCAGATGGAGAAGGAAAGAGGGTGGCTGGAAAATATGAAAGAGCATGACTTGACGCTCTGTTAGATCACACATTGCCTTACACATTAACCAAGATTTAGGATCAAGTCATGACCCTGACTGGTGATCTTGAATGCAACAAGGGCACTGCGCTATTTACTTTCTACATGGACAGCTCCAAGCATGAGAAGGGTAACCTCTACACACGGTTTTTTTAAATTGTGACAATAATCTTATGAAGGTAACTTTGTAATGTTCAATGGGCACCTTTTTAATGTTCACTTATGCTTTACTTGCCTTTTAGTCTACAAAGACCTGCTGTCAGATCATCCACACCACCAGACTTCACAGTTAGGGTAGGTTTTCACAAAATTATGTATACTATATATATTACTAGTGTAGTGTTCTAGAAAACACAACATAAGGAAAAGATGGGTAGGTTTCAGAAGGAAGAATGAATTAGATGTGCATACCTATGTAAATAAAATCCAAGACGTACCAAGTATATGCGTTCCAGCGGCATTGCATGGGGTAACTTGTATCCCATTGGCCAAGGCACTGAAGCACATAAGGCTCATGGGAGTCTTCGAGAACCACATCATACATGCCATGGCAGGGCATGAACTAACAGACCATATGTCATTGAAGAATGACCAAGCTGATTGCTAAATGGTAATGCTATAAGAAAAAGAACTGGATTGCCTAAATTTACGTAGAAGGCATGCTGGAAAATATTAAATGTCTTGGACGTCCATTTCACAGATGAAGCAATAATATTCATCTGATCCAGTGTGAAAAATTAGCAGAAAATCAACTCTCTATGCCAGATCTGTTTGGGTATTGGTCTCATGTCTTAATACTTAATCTACTGAAGCAGGGCCGGTGACAGAATTATTAATTATGTACATAACGTCAAAATGGCCATCCCATTTTTCAAATATATCAATTATTCCTTTTTATGTACTTATGTCTGTGAAATTGTTTTGCAAACCTTTGTTTGATGAAGTTGCTGTTGTAACAGGCCAATTGACATTGTCAGACTAGGTAAATTATTTTGTGCTTTGTGCTTTCTTTATGTCAAGTCTAATTTCTATGTAGATCTCAAATATATTCTACGTGTATATCTAGCTTTCTACGTATGGATCTATTTTTTATCGTGTACATGTAGATTTTTACGTGTACATATAGTTTTCTACGTGTACATATAGTTTTCTACGTGTACATATAGTTTTCCAGGGCTTCATCCAGCTTTTTAGGTCCCCACCATAAATTC
>JAAAKM020005012.1:0-11331 GCA_010016025.2 Alatinidae sp. Z8VKAUB7J3 | reverse complement strand
ATATGTACCTCTTCGAATATCACACAGGTTTCAACTGTTTGAAATAGTGTAAAATGTCCCCTTAAATTAACACTCGTAGTACACCCGTGGTGTTATCTTAAGCATATGCACCAGCAGAGGACAGAGAAGAATAGAGAGGGGTGTACATGTTGCCACCCAACAAGTAAGACCATATCAACAAGGGAAAATGGATGTTAAATGCATGCCAATGATAATGATTGGGTTGTGGTTGGACCACTATATCTTTATCAGTATTTTTGGCCCCAGTGTTTGTGGATAAGTGCTCTTTGTTTTGAATAATTGGAAATGAAAAGTGTCAAAGTTATAGAAAAAGATGCCTTGTATCCTGGAGATATGATGTTAAATTGTCAGGTGACTTAGTTTTCATTGGCATGGTCTGCCAACTTCCATGTTTTTTATTGCCCTAGACCTTTGAACTTTATCCAATTAAATAAATCACTTCCCTTTCATTAATTTCTCAATTTTTAATATTTATATTTATTGAAAATAAAGATATTTTTCTTAACCACCTTGGGAGATCTTATTTTTATAAGAGAATTGTAGGACATGGAGTGTTTCAACAGCCCCACAAGTTTTATACACCTGTTCTTTGTATGTAACTATAGTCCCTAGGTAACAATTTTTGCATATAGACCTTCGTTATTATGGACTACTTCAAATTAGCTTTTTCCTTCCATAACTCTTTCTGTAATAGTTAATAACACAACTTATATATGTACATTTGGTATTTTACCAAATGTAACAAATACTGAATGTTTTTGAAAAGAACACTAGAGAAATAGAAAATATGTCATCACTGGGGATCGAACCCGCGACCCATGCTTTTATGGCTTGTGCTCTACCAGCTGAGCTAGGTGACCTCCGATGTTAACATAGTTTTTTATTTCTCTAGTCACCACATTAGCTCCCAATCATCCACCAGTGGACATTGACATCTAGCTCAACGCAATTGGAGACCATGTGACAATGTGGCACCACTAGGGACATATTGTCTATTTCTCAAGTGTTCTTTTCAAAACTAACATTTCAAATCCTCTCTTCTCAATGATACTCTCTAACTTTAATGGGCTTTGGATTGATGACAGGCCAAAGGGCAGTTCTTCCTCGGTCAAGTCACATGGTGCAGAGAGGCTGGTCTCCCATTGGGTTGATCTGGATGTCAATGTCCACCGTTGGGTGATTGGTAGCTAATGTGGTGACTAGAGAAATCAAAAACTATGTTAACATCAGTCACCTAGCTCAGTTGGTAGAGTGCACACCGCAAAGGCGTGGGTACTTCTCTAGTGTTCTTTTTGAAACTAACATTTCAAATCCTCTCTTCTCGAAAAATACTTAATACCAACACACTAGTGAATATCTTCTACTGTAATTTGTATTCTAAACTATTTGACTAGAGTGTTATTTGTGGCAATTGAAATAAAGTGAAGTGGAAGTGATTTATGGAAGTGATTTATGCATGCTGTAATATGGCATTTGCTACTTAAGGTTGACATATATTGTTTGGTGTCAGTAGGATGGTTCAGGTACAATTTGGATAAAAGTTGACAATTTGACAGCACTGCTGGTATATTACAGTTAGTTGGGTAAGCAATTTGCTAGATTGCCTCAGTATCTTAGGTCGAAAGTATTAGGGCTTAAAACATGTTGGTAAACAAATGATTATGATTTCAAACACGCTCACTGTATTGACTCAGTGTGGTTATGAATAGGAAGTGTTTTCATTGTCAGTTGAACACAGAAGATTAATTTGCAAATATGTAGTCAAGGGTAACAAGTTAGGTATATTGTCTTCTACAAAAGTTAAAAATAAAAACTAATTCTTACAATATGGGGTAATTGACTGTTCCCAGTGCTCCGCCCCCATTTGAAAACAAATAGCCAATTCAAAATGCCAGACAAACATGGGGAAAATCTGCTGGTCAGAAAGGCTTCGGTACAGAAAACATGGGTCACCATAAATTGTTGTATCTGCACTTAATCCCTATAAATGCTGCGTATGATTTAAGCAAAGAATGGGGAAAAGACCTTCTCTTTACCTCTGCTTAAAAATTTTGTAGCCTGAGAATGAAAAAGCGTGTGTAATGCTCTTGTTTATGACAGGTAGTTGCCTTGCTGCATATTATTTTTCCATCAGCATACAAAAAAAATAAACACAATTTCACATACCGTTTCATTAACTGTAACTTAAAAATTATTGAAAAATAAATGTTAGTTTTGAGTAGAACACTAGAGAAATAGAAAAGTATGTCACCACCGGGGATCGAACCCGTGACCCGTGAAAAATAAATGCTTTCATTAGCTTGCTTTCTATCCAACACGTTTGCCAAATCATTGGCAATGGTAGATCATTTATCAGAATACCTTGAACTACTTTTTTGTTGGACTATGTACTCAGCACACTTGACTTGAATGTTCTAAACTAAACCTTGATTGGCTACAGAAACTAAATCAAATCACACAAGTATTATTGAACATAATGCAAGTGAGGCTAACAAGAAATACTACAAAATAATACAATTGTACCTTGTCATTTTGTGACAAGCAAATTGTGATTTGTCATTGAGGTCATTTTAACTGGATCCCAGGTAACAAATTGTACTCAACGCTGCCTCTCAGGAGCTGTTTCAGAATGGTAAGTACTCAAACTGGATTCTCTGTACACAAAATTGTAATTCCAGGATGAAAAGAAACCACATTCCTTACATCTTGCACTGATGCCAAACATCTAAGCTACGTGACTTCCCACATAATGCTGAAGGTCAAAGCTACGTAACTTCTCACATATTGCCAAAGGTCGAAGCAAAGTGACTTGCGGCATTCAATGGACGTAACAATTTTTAAGATTTAAACTGTGATTTTAGAAACAGATATGATTCAAGTGTTTAAGGCTTGGAAGAAATGTTTTTCATTACGACAAGGTGTTAAATTCTAGGTATCAAATGCACAGAAATGATGTTGTGACCAACGAGGAGACACAGCGCTGAGAGACTCAAAATCAACATTTTCTCTCCTCCAGTGTTCTAAATCATAGTCACCACAGCACAAAGGAAGTCTTTGGTTGCATTGGTGACACTTTAGCCATCTAAAAATTTCTAAGCTGAGCCAAATTTTTTAAAAATCTATTTAACTTGCTTAACCCCATGCTTCCCTATATGGTTCCCTGTAATTGCTGTCTGCTCATGTCTTACTTTTGGGCACATGAAAAATGACTTTATGCCAAATGATTGGTTTTTAGCAAGCAATTTGATTGACACGATAGTAATGAAATTACATTAAGAAATACAAAATGAAAAGGATTTTCAACGTCACTTCTGACAAAGTCAGTCCATGTTGACTCCCTATGGTGATATCATAATGATTCATTTGATTAATAGATAATTCTTACAAATTTGGTTTTTGTGTTCTAATTTGCAGTTGTGAGTGAACCTCTAAAGATAAGGATACAGCTACAGTGGTATAGAATGAGCATTCATCTTTGGAAATGGCCCTGTGTAGGCATCCAGGGACTGATTTTGACTCTTCCCTAATTCTTATTTGGCAGGCTCCTAGTAAAAAGGATTTAATTTGCTATTGTGAATGAAGTGAAATTTTCCCTTTTATTTTGTAAAGAATGTGGGCTTCTGTTTGTTTCCTGTGCCCCAATTTTCATATTTCTGTTGTTTTCTAATTACCAGAAGATCCTTATTATTCTAAATCAAGTGTAGGTTCATATGTTTTTGGTGTTCCAATGGGCTTTGCTTTTGGCTTTCTCAGTTTAATGTCTTCTTCTTCCATAACTATGGGGTTTAACAGTTTATGAGACTCTTTCATTTGTCTCTGTCTGTAGCATCTTCTCTGGGGTTCAAATGGGAGAATATGCATCTCTTTGACAAGTAGCTCTTAACATTATTTATGCCACAACCCCAATCAGCAACCCACTACAACCTGCTTAACCCCTTTAAAAATGTTACATTCAAGGATAGCAAGTTTTGTACATATAAAAGCAAGTTGAATTGAGAAGAATGCAAAACAATTTATTGAACACTCCTGGTTTTATACCCAGTAGACCTAGGTTGTCACCAGGTGAGACTCTTGTTGTTAATATATAGCCCAGATGTGTTACCACTGCTGATCTTCCCCAAATTTGACAGAACAGAAACACAAGCTGCTGGTAGTATCATCCCAGCTCAGACTATGTCTTGTAACAAATAAGTTGTAATGTGCATATTGTTACCTATTGAAGGGAAGAGGCATATGAATAAGGTGGTCAAGAAGTAGCTGAACTTGCAATCTACTCTAAGATGTATTACTGAGAGGGAGTGAAGTAACTCAAAGCAGGTAGACGCCCAGTCAAGGAGATCATTTACAAAACCTAGTATATACCTCATATATTTTGATAAAGATCTAAGTAAATAGGTTTGTACCAAACCTTCTAATAGTTGTCATATGTCAACCCTATTATGGATTGGATTTTGCACAATTTATGATGGTACCGTTGATGGGGTAATATTGCACTCATCTTTTAAAATTCATCGAAACACATAGCCCTGGTAGTTTATTGCCTCCAAAATTGGAGAATAGCTGTATAATTGATTACATAGGCTTATTATGTGAAATAATTATACAATGGTAACACACTATTAGTTGTTTTCTTTGGTAGAATCTCTGTGACAAATTCAAGTTATGAATTTAATTTTAAAGATGTGTTAACACTCCTTTGTATTTCAGAATGTCACCAGAAGATGATCAAATAACTTTTAATAAGACAAACCGTATCTTGCCAATCATTTAACATGTCTTTTCTACATCAGATGTAGGTTGCACGTTTGCCATGGCAGTTCTTAGAGAGTTCCTCCATGTTGTTCTATCTGTTGCTTCAGCATTGATCTTCCATGCTTTCATATTGCTTCTTACATAGTCAATCCAGCACTTCCTGGGATGGCCACTTTTGTGTGAGCCTTCTATGGACAGGCAAGTGCATTTGTTAATCCAGCTCAAGCTATGCTGTACATGCCCATACCACCATAAGCTGATTCTCCTCAAAACTGTTTCAATGCTAGGCAGATTTAGTGTCAAGAGCAATGAGTTAAAAATATCATTAAATAATGGAGCTGAAATAAGTTTATTTTTTTTGATATAGAGGCTGTCTAACCCCAAACTTAGTAGGGTTACATGTCACACACCGAAACGTTTAAGCCCACTTTACCAAGCATGTGTGTAAGTTTCATGTTTTAATATCCCATATTATTAATGTAATGACGTATAGATGTCCATTGACTCAGTAGACTGTTTTCTGCTTATGTGGATGTCCCAGAGCATTGTAGTTGACAAAGAATTCACCAGTGTCAGTCAAGACTTATATAAAAACATTGATAAGATCCAGTGACCATTTAGTACCAATGGAGGATATTTTATATTGATGTAAGGCATCACTGATGTACTGAAATTATATCACTACGTTAATTGAAGTATTTACACAATGGCTTTGGCATTTAATTTTGTTCAAGGTTTGACAATGGGGAAGAAATTAAAATTTATTTCACGTGCAAATCAGCACATCAAATTTCAAATAATGCAATTGGCTGCTGAGAATTGGGACATTTATTATAAGGTTCATTGTAATTTCTGTTTTGATGCACAAAATTCCTTTAAGGATAATACAAACTATTGTCGTAATGCTCCGCTCATTAAAAATTATAAACATAAATATTTACATTGAATTCTCTTATTCATTCTTAAGTGTTAACATACCGGTATGTCATTTATTACTTATGCTATATTTGCAACAGGCATTACACGTAATGAGTGAAATCTTGAGGCATTTTAGGTGTTGACTATGATATACTGTAAATATTATGATGACAACTACAATGACAAACTATAGGTAGAATGCCAGGAAGGAAACTACAATTTTGACAATTGTAGTTTCCTCCTTGGTGTTCTACACAGTATACTGACAGGCATTTTATGTAATGCCCAAAGACTAAAAATTATTAATCAATTCATACATTTTCAGGGAAACATTATAGGGAATTTTACCCTGCTACACTAGTAGCAACTATGATTGAAAGTACCTGGAAACAAGTGAATAAGTTTTTTTGTGTGTTTCATGCTGCATCTTAACAGTGTACAAGGCTTCTGTAGTTCTGATGTATTTTATTTCCAGAATTTTATCACATATGTAAGATTGACATGACACAGTAGTTTAGGGATGCAAATTCAAGTACAGGGACTATAGTTTGTTTTGCCGTTGGAATTAGGAATTAGTTTAACAAGAAATAGGTAGTAAACTTGATTATTTGAAGCATTTTCTGTTACCCTATGTCAATAAGAAAGCCCTCAATTAGTGCAGGACAATACAGACACTGATAACCACTTTGCCATGAGGCAGGTAAAACTAATTTCATCCCAGCTCTATCTCACCACTGTCTTTTTCCCCCTTTTAGAAAGTGAACGCAATGAGGAATTATCAACCATTGCAACTGTTTCTCTAGAAAGTTATAGAAAACATAATTTCCTCCAGAAGTTGTTCCTTGGAGACAGAGAGATGTACTACCTTTTTTGTGTACAGATTCAACTGGTTTAGAGTTAGTTAGAAAGCATATTCTTTCAGTTAGATTATTTACTTTGTACCAGTCACTTTTGAACAAAGTTTCACAGTCCTTTAGTTGCTTCTGGGAGCAGTCCATCATGGCTTGTGTTAGTTTGAGTTCCAACTCAGTTTCTTTATAAGCAAGTGCGATGAGCCTTTTAATGGTTTGATAATGCATTGGAGCGAAACTTCCTGGTGAGTTTATGTCCTTTTTGTTGACTTTACAAGAAAGGCTATTAACAGGTCAGTTGTGTAGTCTTCTGGCCTGCTCTTTTTCAAACTTTTCAATTGTTGCCTGAAGTAGTTCAGGTACTTATTATAAGATGAACATTAAAATTGTAGTCATTATGTGAAATGCCTAGAAATTTCATTCATTACATGAAATGACTGAGTGGATGCATAATGACTCAAAAAGCCAAAAGTTGAAAATAGATATAAAAAACATTTAAAAAAGGCTGCTCAAGACGAGCTTTTGGAATCTTTATTCCTTCCTCCAGATGATATATAAAATGAAATATATATATTTATTAACTGATTGATAAAATGTGTTTCCAGTTTCCCCCCCTACTATTTCATCATTATGTATTTTAAAAGAACGGGCAAATTGCCGACATAGTGTATTATCTTCAGAACATTGAATGTTGTCTGATGTATAGGTTTAGATGTTGGAGGAAGGGGGATTTGTTTCTATAAGTTACTTTTCAATGTTTGAGTGTGTTCCCAGATTCGCCTCTTCTTATTTTTCATTGCACCATACCATGTTATAGTATATATGAAAGTTGTTGCTTGTGGTTGTCAGTTTGATAAAATGTGTTTTCTTTTTCTTTCCTTAATATTTCATTGATCATCATTATGTAGTCTAGAGAACTGGGAAATTGTAAAAATAGTTGTATTATTCAACATTCCCAGATACATTTGCTGAGGCATAGGTGAAGATGTTTGGCGAGGGATAACTGGTTTCTGTGAAGTTCTGTTCTATTATGGAAATGTGTCATGGGGTACCCAGGCTATAGATTTTTCAATATGAAGGTTTCATGCTGTAGCATGTACAGGGCGGTCTTTACTACAGGCCTCTTCAACATGCAACTGGGGTCCAAGAACTGGAGATGATCTGTATTTTCCAATCTCTCATCTTTTCTGCCTCATCCTGAGTTTTCCTGCGTTCCATGTTTTCGAAATGACAAGCATCCATTTGTCACACCCTCATACTTCCGTTGAACTCCATTATTTCAACTGTTTATGGTCTCCATGCATGTCATTTGAGATCTTGACTTGGTTATGCTTTACCATTGTTTTCTTAACCAGGGGGAAAGGGGGGGTTGAATCTTTTCATAATTCCCTTAAATTGCGGTATCATATTATAATGCTTTTCTATATAATCAGTTTTCAAAAATTCAATCTGACTGCCTTTATACATTAAACCAGATGGTGGGTAATTAAATGCCTTCCCAACTACAAGCTCATATTCTGTAACACATTTTAACCCAATAGGTTTTGATAATTTGACTTACTGTAACAGTTTTTCTGTGAGGTGGACTGAAGCAGATGAAATAATAGTAGATTGGTCAATGAGGTTTTGACAGCCAGAGTCTTGAAGGGTTGCAAGCTAGAAACACACTGTAAAACTAATAGTGCCAGAGGTTTCGACAAGCACATTACAAGGGAGTTAAACATCAGAGCCCGATTACAAAGGGGGAGCCACCACTGCAGAACCTGCTAAGAGTGCCAATCATAAAATTTATTAACTGCTTGTGTCCACTTTAAGTCCACTGACTGATTGTGAGTTTGTGAAACATGTTTCAGAACATATTTCCAAATTGGATGTGATAAAATATTTTCAAGATATTTGTCGAAATCCTTTTGAACAGCAAACTTTGAGTTTTACACTCCATGGCATTCAATGAAGGCTGCAACATTGGTGTTTACTAATGGTATAAATGGCAACTTCGAAATTACATAAGAAGTTGCAAGCTTGTGTTCAATAAATGGGCAGACAAGGGCCAGGGATGCATAGTGTGCCGAGGGGTATGAGCCCCCATATCAAAAAATCAACCCCCCACCTACCATGTCAATTCCCACATCATCATTTGATAGCAACACCCTCACCTTTTGTCCCAACCCCCCACATCAAAACAAGGGTTGATCCCAGCCCCCACGTCAACTCCTTTGCTATATGTAATTACAAAATAACAAAATTTGGTTGAAACCTTTTATGTTAAAATGCACTGCATCGTTTGCTTTATGTTTTATAACCACTTGTTGATGTTCAAATGTACATGATGTGGAAATTATCAATTAATTTTAAATATAGACCAGTAGGTATTGACAGCTGTGGCATATTTGTGCATCGTAGATCCAAGGAGAGAGCACACTAAAAAACTTTCAAACTTTGCGTGGATTTAAGTTCACCAAAGAAATTTAAGTGTGAAGGTACCTTGATAGGTTTAAACTGTTAAATAATGAATTTATTTAAACTATATCCCATCATTTGTTACTTTCACTCCTTCATTCTTTTTACCTAAAAATCACATAACTTACTGAGTTACTTGCTATCAATTGGGTTAGGGTCAGATTTGGGAATGCATGTCATGCATGCGAGAGTACCAAGTTTAAAAAGTGTGCTCAATGGTACCTTTGTAATCAATTACTTTTGAGAAGGAAGTTGTTCCTGAGTGCTCTCCCTAGGGGTGATTCACAACATAACCATCTAGAAAATTTCTACATTAAGAAATTCCAAGCCCCTCATCAAAGAAATTTCACCACCTATATTGGCAACCCCCACACAAGTTCTGAAATTTTCCCAACTCACACATAGGGTGGCAGTTTGAAAAATTACTGATACCTCCTATATATATAGTATATGTATATGTATATGTATATGTATATGTATATGTATATGTATGGCAATCTGACAAACAATGCGGAATGTGAAACCTAGTATAACTACACTAATTTGATTTTATCGTCATTATGTTACAAATAAGTGTAGTGTATATATATACTGCAATATAAACCATGATATATACGTACATATAACACATTTTGGCTGCCCAATACCATCTCTGGAAATCTTATAGATGCAATTTCATGCTTTGAGTAGGTCATGGAGACGTTTAAGGAAATATAGAGAGTAAAGCATTGTAAGTCCTAGAGGCCTTTGGCATTGTATTTTGTAGGGCAGGGGTAATTAGAGTAATGAAGAAGGCCAGTGTTTGGGCAGTTCAAGGCATAATTTGCGAGATATAATGAGCAGTAAGAGCAACAGAAATTTGCACTGAAAATAGAGGTCAAGTGATCTGCATTGAAAAAGAGAACAGACCTTAGATAATACAATTTTAGCAGGCTGTAAAGGAACATATGCCAAAAACAGAATTAGGAAAGGTGATGCATATAGATTTATCAGAATGTTTGATGGCAGAAAATGTAAAATATACTGTGAGAAACCCCAGTCTACCTTAATGGTTGATCCTAAGTTGCTAAAATGCTAACTTTTTGCTTTTTTATGATTCAGAAGTTGAGGGATGTTGAATACAAATATTTCAAATGTAAGACGCTTTAAGAAATCCATTCAAATAATATCACATATATAGAAAACAAGATGTACACAATTTTAAAGATTGAAGCAAGACAAGAGCAATACTATGCGTTTTGCTGTAATGACTTGTTAACTTTCAGAACCAAACGATGTTAAGCATTTCTCAATTTAATGTTTTAATGAGGCATCACCATGGTTGCTGCCGAAGGCAAAATTTTGAAAATTGGCAGTTCTAGATGGCCAGAAAATATCACACACACCCCCATTTGTTGAATAAATGCATTCCCCTGCATCTGCCTTTCCTCACGCCATTTCAGATCCAAATCTGCAGTCCTCCCTTAGCTTAAAATTTTATTTCTCCCAACATTTGGGGGAGGGAGGGAGGATGCTGTGTTCTTTGAGTATGGTTGGCATGGATGCTGCATCAGAACAGCACCATAAAATTTATGTTATAATTATTTCTCTGGGTGCTTGATATTGGGGTCTGTGTCAACTGGTTAGGTATTTGCTAAAACATGTACTGCTTGACAAAGAGAAACCATAAATCTCTTTAAACTCATAATCCGAATTCACCATTGTGGCAGCTGCCTTGAACATCAAAACAGTTGAAATTGGGTGGATAAAATCTCAATTGTGAGAAACTCAAATTGCTTCAAACATCGACAAGCTAAGACTTCAAGTTTCAACACCCACACTATTTAGTCCCTTGCAAGATAGGATATGAATAGGGGCTTTTACACATGGCACACAAGGCTCTGTTTCTAGTACTTTGTGTTTACTTCAAGTGTTCCTTTTATAATTTCCTGTTTTTCAGCAGTAATTCTTACACAGAATGGATCTTTTATAAAGCTTTGCATACACCTCCATAACACTACATCAATTGCAGTACCTTACTTCATGGATTTTATCCTGATTAGGAAGTTGAGTTAGTTGTGTTATTTGGAGTAAGTGGAGCAGGATAATTGAATAAGAAAGTGAAGAGACTTGATAGTTCTTGGAAGAAAGCCCACAGCCCTGAAGAAAGACTGAAGAAAACATGGCAAGGGGTAATAAAACAGAACTGCCGCAGAGGAATTTGAGTTTAATAGATCAGATTGGAAGTTGGCCATTAAGACACTATGTCCAACTCATGTTAGCCAGGAAACAGACATTAAAGCTAGAATGCTACTGAAGATGACCATAATGAAAATGTCCGAAGAGCAGA
>JAAAKM020005011.1:0-11331 GCA_010016025.2 Alatinidae sp. Z8VKAUB7J3 | reverse complement strand
AGTGAACTGGCAGGCATAACAACAAATTAATTCACATGGCAAAATTAAAAAAATAGGAAGTGGTGTTCTGCATATCATACCATGGAAATCAAAAACTGCACAAAACAACTTCACAAATAGAAAAAATGATAATCTTCCACGTATTATTGGTTTCATGATATGTAAAGTGGATCCTGCTGCAGGAAATAACCACTGGCTAACCATCATACTGTGAAAAATAATTATTACTGAACAAAGACTCTTGAGGAATAAACATGCCAGCAAGCTCCCACAGTGCGGTTATTAATGCACCCTCCACTGTTAGAAAACCCCCTCTTTCATCTGGTTTAACACCTCACACTCTTCTTACCAGGGGCTTGGACAGTGCCAATAAATATGGGGCTTTTGCTGAACCTTAGGGCACTTTTAAGACCGGATACCCTTCCTGTCATCAACAATGGCCCTACCGGGAATTGAACCCATCGAAACTCTAGTATAGAAGGCAAGTGAACTATCCACTGGACCATGGCAGCACTTGCAAAATAAAAAGGAGCAGGATAGATTCTGTCATATTTGCTGGTACAACTGACACTTGATGAAACTAGTGGATCTATCACCTAGGAACTTGAGATGTGCATACCATAAGGCAATTATTTGAATCTGTTAAATTAGCTTAATTTTTACCTGACAGAATAAGTACTTAGCAAGAGCCCAATATCATAAGTTAGATGCTAATCTTTAAAAAGGAATCAGTGGGGAGGGTTAAATGTACAATAAATATTCAACTGCACTGAGCCTGACCGATGGAGAAGAGCTGACAATCCTCATTCAAAATATGTTACTCTTGAACAACTTAAAACATGTTTCACAATAAGTTATCTGACTCTGAAATTTAGAAAGAAATTGAGGTTGCAGCTGACCCCCTCCCCCTGGGTCACATGTTACACTCATTACTTGCAATTTGATGCCAACTGCTTCATAACATTTGTTCCTCAGTTTTCAATGGAGTTCCAGGCAGGGGTGGAATAAAAAATTCAAACCAGGTTACTGCAGTTACGTATCCCTAGCATCAAGTAGTGGTCGTCCACCACAGCCGTAAACCACATTCCTAACAATCCTCACTGCTAGGCACCACTACGAAAAGGCTCTAAACTTAAGCCTCCTTATGCCCAATAAAGCCCTTTTAAGGCTCCCTGCGAACTATGTTAAATAACACGCAATGAACAGTATTATCTGCCGCCTTAAAATTAAATTTACTCTAGCTACATGCCTTCGTTGCCTATGAAACGAGTATTTGTTTCAGTGAAATGATCTACAAGTGACATTGTGGTGTTGGGGGGAAGGCTATCGTGCAAGTTGGTTAACGATGCCTAGCCATGCCTGGAATTGTAAATTTTTATCATGTTTGTAAAACTCGTTTTATTATTCGGGCTCTGATTTTCTGCAAGGGCTTACTCGTAGATATTAGATTCTCACAGCGGCAAGACACCCCTTCAAAATCCAGCCATCCTTTGTTTGGTGTTCAGTATCTAGGTGAGCCTGCAATTTCGTCTGCCACGGAGCTATGTTTGTATAAGGCTAGGGTACTGAATCTATCCTACACAGTATGCAGTGTCCGAAAATCAGGTAAAAAGATCAAGGGAGCACTATAATACAAAATGAAGTAAAGCCCTCAAGTCGGTGTGTCACTTCATGCAACGTGCAAGACAACGGTGCGTACAAGTTGTCTTCCGTGACAAGTTTTTAATAACAGTGCAGTTGGAGTTTAAAGCTGCTTGACGGAAATTGCAATTACCCGCTGTTAGCTCCTGTTAACAATTTGAAAATATCTCACAAATATTACACCGTCCAGAGGCAGTTACTGTGGCTAAGCTAGCGAAGGAAACCTCTCTTATATTTCCCATACTAAGGCTTGACGAGTCCTGGCCTAGGTCATTTGATATTTGCCAACATGGCACAGCTGACTGGCAAGATCGTGTCAAGCACAATTCCTAACTATGAAGTATTGCTAGATTGCGCTAACTGGGCGACAATGAAATATCAGCCATGAATCTGCGAGCAGGACTGTTGTTTTAAGGGAAAACCTTTAAACTTCTTAATCTTTTTCTCTTGCTTCAAGCGCAGGCAGCACATGTCAATGTCACTTCCAGCTTTCACGAGGCACGCTAATACCAAATAAGCTAAAACAAAATGGATATGGCGATATGAAAACTGAACAATGAAAAAAATCATTCGTACTTGTGTTCCTTTATTGCTAGAAGGTATACCATCTTTTGGCCATTGGCCGTTCATATAAGAACTCGATAAAGTTTCCAATGATGTCGTCCTTCTTATGTTCAAGCTCCGTTTCATCGGTTTCGGTTTGTCACCTACCAGAGAGAGCAATTCGGTTAGAGATGGCGACACAAAACTTACCCTTCCCACCCAGCATCTTGCCATACTCCGGACAGAAGAATAATTTTGTCAAGAAAATTGAAGATTTTATTTAAAAGGAAAAGATCATGCGAATTATCATATATTCCCTGCATCTGCCAGCGATGAAAGTCGACTTTGAGGTCGTTCGTCAGTACGGCCACGACATTTTGAACGCACGAAAAAAAAGTTCACCGACAAATTGTCAGGAGGAGCATTAACACGTCTTGATACAAAATGTAGTTGATAGAGTTAGGCATTCGTACTTATAGCACATTAACTGAACACGACCTGAATAAAATGACACATTAATTTCGTAAGAGAAAAAATGAAATGTCAAGTTTAGCTAAGGAGAAAATTAGAAACGCTATTTCTTACCGAGAGGCGACGCCAGAGCTCGGTGTTCCGTGGGGAAAACATCTGGGCTTCTTCTAACCTTACTTTTCGACTCGTTAGTAGGTGCAGGAGACGACACAGGGCTTTGCCTTCCTCTTCTTGTCGGACTAGGATTTCTTATAAGCGAAGCAATGGGAACCGTGGCTTTCAGAGGTTGCAGTTTAGAGCTTGCTGGTGAGTTGTTCCGTCGTGGTCTTTGCGAAGCCATGTTTCTTTCCTAACACTGAGATTCAGTGTAGGAAATATATAGACAACCTAAGTCGTGCTACCTTCCTTACCTTTAAATTTTACTTTTGCTAGTACCATTTATAAAGTCGAGGCCTACACACCTCACTATCCTGACACTTGGATTTCCTACAACTGAATGCAAAATTTAGTACTAAATGCTTACTCAATGGACTATATGTTAAGTCATGTGATCCTATATTGGTACTTGATTGGGCAAGATACAAGTCTCTCTCTACCTAATTGGTTAAGACAATGGACCCCGAAAGAGAATTACAGTCATTCAGTGTTGGACACAGGGTTTTTCCTCGACATTCATGAAATCGAGGCCGGGTAATCTTTGTTTACCATGTTGAAGTTGTACACAAACAATTGTAGTTTGACGAACATTGTTTGCTTGGAGATTGGCGAACGGAATGAAAAGAAAGCTCTTGGACCACTTGTGTCAACAGCATCAGCTGTAGACCAGAACCGAAAACATTTTTATCAAATAAAAGCGAATGAAACGTTGCAGGAAATATTTCGTGAGCCGTGAATTACAATGAAAAACAACTTGCGTTTAGAAGAATCGAACGCGACGTCAGCAATCGTTTGCATGCAACACAAGAGATTTGTTAGACCCCAACAAAGTTAGGATAAAGCAGCGAAATCCTTACCTGGTGACAGTTTTGTTCGTGGTAACGAGGTTTATATGAATTCAATAGACAGGCGTTATCACTTGCGAACCATGTGTCTATTGTGTAGGGATCAATGAGGGGGATATATGGAGTAGTTCCGAGAAAGTGGAGGATCTCGTTCAAGCATCGTCTGCAGAAGGGGCTGAGACCAAATTTACCACAAAAAAGAGTAATTGATGAGTAGTTTTACAAAATATATCCTGATTAACGTAGTAACAGAGACAAAAATATACCAGAAAACACAGACAAAACCCTACTTCCCGAGAATTTCTGCTCACTTACGTGTGCCCCCAAGGAGGATAAATGCATAAAAATGGCATCTTGTACAAGCTTCGTACTGCGGCTGGTTACCTTCTTAATAGAACGTGCAGTCTGTTTCAATCAGACCGAAAAGTAGACAAAGAATTCCCTATGGTTCTGGCGACAGATAGACAGCACTGACCACAAGAAGCGTACAAGGTTTCCGTTGAAACAATAGAGTTTCTTCAGAATTTTTTTCAAAGCAATTAAATGATTGGTGAAAAGATCTAGATTTCTTGGGAGCAGTATTTACCTCAAATTCTGCAAGAAGTTGACATTCTTGTTGAAATTACAGGAACATAACAAAGGAAGTCAGATAATAATTTGGCTGACCAACTGTATTATAATTTCTTAATAGCTTTATAGATTACACAAAATTGGCTTGCCTTTTTCACACTTAAAAGGTTTATTCGCCTGGGACTTATAGTAGCTCAACTCGTCAGATTGGAATTGAAAAAGTCGTACTCTCTTTTCTGACAATTTATGCCATGAGAAGATCCAGACAAGAAAAGAAACTGATTTAAAAATAGTTTCATTATCTTAAACAAAGTGGAGCCCTGGTTAGCAGATCTCTAAGGATGTAACCCTCGAGACACAATCATGCAAATGTTTGATTTTGACATCTTCAAACATGCCTATATATTGCAATGTTGAGTACAGTTTTCATTGGACTCTGTTTAATTTGTACGACTATTATCAAATCGAACGAGAAAGGAGTGTCAAAGAAACGTAACGTTTAAATGGTAATAAATATCTGCTCCGATAACTTAAAGTGTTTGAATGCTGATGAAAATGAGCATGGGACTTCGGGATATATTTCCTTTTCAGATAATTCATAACTTGTGCTTTTTAATGTAGAGAAGAAAGGAATGGAATTTATGAACTGGTGCGAGGGGCTTCCATAAACAAGGGAAAATGAGGAGCCCATATGATAATTTTGGTTCCATACAACTGCCTTCTCAACCCCACCCCCCTTCCTCCACGATGGGTTGTTGACCGTAATGACCATGAGCGTTTATTTACAGGAGTCCATTTTTATATAAAGAATCAAGAACGCAATGCATGATGGGACGCAGTAAGGATTTGGAAGGGGGAATCGTCCACCGACAAAAAGGCAATACTACGTATGTGGTCTACACAGTATTATTTGTTTTGCCATACCCCTTTCAACTTAATATTTTAACAGCAAAGTAAGCATTCAACAGAAAAAACGATGAATTCAGAATTAGAAAATTGTCAATATTTTGACAATTGCCTTTGTACAAAGAATAGAAAAGATTCAGCATGGAGTACATGTATACCGATTTGGGGGTCGATTGCCTCCAAATACCCCCCTGCTGGGATTACGATTCATATGTTTATGTTTGTAAACCTTTGATGTGACGAGAACATAATTTTAGTTCTCCTTTGCCTTAGCTTGTGCTTTGTTAAAATTAATGTCTGTCTTCCTCCACTTCAAAAGACTGCTGTGATCAGTGTCTGGCTACAGCCTTCAGTGAATGCATCCGTTGCTCAATCCTCATTCAAATTAATTTCTGTCTTCCTCCACTTCAAAAGATTGCTATGATCAGTGTCTGGCTACAGCCGTCAGTGAATGCATCCGTTGCTCAATGTTCATTCAAATTGTATACCGATAACCAACTTAAAAAGAAATTATGTTTGGAATAGCTTGTAAATTAGAAGAATGCCCGCAAAAATAAGGCAACTTGTGTGTCCAAGAAAGATTGCGAGGAAAATTAGGATGAGAAAATGAAGGGCATAAATATCGATGGTTAGAACTTAGCAAATAACTAATAACCAGAAACTTGCCAGCATTTAAATTTAAAAAATGTTTTATCTGTGTATATGAGTACCAAGTGGAGGGGAAATGCCTCTGATTCTCTGCGTCATGAGTACAAATATGAAGCTAATTGACGTTTGAGTCGTTAGATGCATTTGTTCACTTGCTTTACGAATATGGGATTTAACCATCATGAACTCCAAAAGATATTCTCATCTAGGATTGGTAAAGTATCTGCAATTTTTAAAATACTAAACAGGTGCCTATGGTCAAGAAAAGACACCAAACAACGATGAAAGCTTCATTGGTACGGTGACATCAACTGTCCGTTACGATTCAGATTATTGGTCCAATGTTTACTAATGTCACAAACTAAAAGTCTTCTGACTGAATTGTCTTCGGCGCATGCCCATTGTCAGTTTCCTTCACCAAATCACAAACTAGGATATACGCACATCATATATCAATCTGCTAATAGCTAACCGTTTCACCTTCGCGGGTATGAGTGTGTGTGCTGCATAAACGATGGTCGATTACTCAACTTTACGGCTTCTCCTAGATATGAAGCCATCAAACTGGAAATGCTCACGGAATGCCCAAAGAAGCAGAGCAAGAAGCGGGTAGCCTCTAATCTATCTTCTGCCATTTGAAGCAAGGAGCCAAGGAAGCAGCATTGGAAGGCTCCTCTCCCTAGATAAATAAGTTTGACCTTTGCCCCCTAGAAATGTCTAAATGCACTTTTAAATATGTTATTTCGGTTCTGTTTAGTAAAAGTCATTATAATTCCCTACACTTGGTTCTTCTTTGGTATCAGAGAACTTCAACTTAGTCAAGGATCCCTGTTGGTATGCAACCATATTTCGATAATGTACATAATCATTTCAATGATTTAGGCTAACAATGAATCAGAAGTCGCCAAAGTTACTCTCAACTCTAGGGCCACACCCAATTATCTTGCTCCTCTCCCTCCCTCCAAAAATTCCGCTGGTCTCGTAGATGCGTCACGTCACTAGCTTTAATGACGTTGTTAAGTAAATCAAATGTCACGTCAAACAAAGATTAGAAATCGCTTGATTAATGATATCCCAACAACTAATGAAGATAACGAGATGTCAAGTCCAAAACAGCAGAAAAGCATGAATTAATCTAACAAATCCGGCAAGGATTACTGGCGAAGGTCTTAATCACCTACCGTACTGAAGCCAGTGCACGTCGATATCTACCTTTCTCAGTATGCCTAAAGTGGTTAGTTGGGGTTTTGAAAAGGATCGACTTATGTAAGCCAAATTACTGACAGTTCACTTTTTTCAAACTTGATTGACTTCAAAATCTTAACTTGCCTTCAAACTATAATATTACCTACTTTTGACTTAATTCCGAGATTTGTTTCGGTCTTTCACCTCCACATTTGTGAGCGGAATAAATTGCCTTTTCAAAATGACTTTTTCAAACTCTTTAGGAGATTTTCAGATTGCAAATATTGCGGTATCTCAGTAGATTCATAACATTAGTCTTAACAGTATCACGTCATACCATAGTGAAACATGTTGACTGCTTTTGAACAATAAATGAGTAGTCCAGAACGTTCGATTTTTAAAGGTTTGAAAGGTAAAATTGCATTTAAAAGCATCTTCTCTTACATGCTTATAAGGGAGCAAGATTTACGTATTAAAAATTATCCTTTTGAACAGCCTGAATTTGAGAGAGACAATATTTAAGGGTAAAGGAAAAATATTGGGGGTATGAAATTTTTTGAAATATGGTGTTTTGAATAAGGAGAGGTTAACAATAAGGGCCAAAATCACGGAGCGCAGTGCCACCAAATTTGGCAGGGATCATGTGTTGTATCTGTTCTCATTGATGACACATTGATGGCAGGTTCTTTCCATGGTCCGTGAGAGGCGGTCCTACAAGGCGGTTGAACCTGCTTCATGGCTTGCTTCTCTTTCCTGTAGCCTATATTGAGGATGTCGCCCTTGGATGCCCCAGTTGCCCTTTGTTTATTATTTAGCCTGTTTGGTGGTTTTTCTGTTTATTTAGGGTAGTTTCAACGTTGGACCCATCGCTCATTGGGAGTCTTTGATTGAGAGACTACCATCTGAATAGTCATTTTGTCCAAACTCCATTGAAAGGTACAAAATACAATAAAAAAGAGAGGATTTGCAATGTCATGTATTTTTTTATTTATTTATCTATTTATTTATTTTTTTAATATCCTAATTATCACTCTAAAAACTTTACGATTTAAATTGGATACAATCATGGAAGCAGATCCGTCCTGAAGTTGGGGAAAGAGGGCAAAATGGAGAATCATGCAGGCTTATACCGATCTTTGTAAGAGATATTTTATAAAAGTGGCTTTCCACAACTCAACTGGACTGCCTGGAATCGCAACCTTGTCAACAACGATATAACAATTCTATGGCTAAGTCCATATGGGTGTTTCCAAATTCTTGTGGAGCACGGGTACATATTGGTAATAAAATATTCAGAAGAACAGTTTAAAGGGACATAAGATAGACGACTCGTCGTTACCTAATAACGATGAGTCGTCTTTTCAGAGCAATCATGGGATTTTGTACCACAAACAATTTATTTAAATATTTCGGACATAAGATAGTTGTACCCCCTGGGTGGTTGTTACAAGGATCCAGCCTCCCAGTTCCCAATGATCCATGTTTGTGGATGAAATATGTAAGTATTGCCATTGATTATAATTTCCAATAACTGTGGCGTACTTTTTGATTTACTTTAGGGGGAATAAACTTTTTTAATCCGCGTAGGTGGTAAACGGCTTGGTAAAGATTGGGAGACTGTTCGCTGCTCAGCCGTCCATAAATGGCACAGAAAGACATGTAGGTGGATGACATATTCCTTATTAAAAGGAAAGGATATGCTTCCAAGTGCGCGAGACAATTAATGAGATTGGATTGGTTGAGGTTTTGATAGACGTCCATCGGGAAAGAACGCCGGGCGTATGGAGTACATTTTAAGATACGCCGTCGGAGAAAGACTAGATTCTAGAGACATTGCCATTAACTTCACTGTTTTTAAAGGACTGGCTGTAATCACCTTATTATTTCGCAAGGGACTCAAATGAGCGTAGACGAGCAGTGCTAACAACAGTACATTCTGTGCAAGAAAGAGATGATAGACTAAGATTGAAATTCCCTGGTACAAGAGATCATTTCTAGGGAAAGGTCCATTGGGAAAGAACGCTGGGCGTATGGAGTTAATTTTATTGTCCTTTAATAATAAACTGCTTAAGGTCTTAGAAATCCTTGGTGGTAAAAATCAATAATATTGGGGGAAAACTGTGAGGTGGACGTGGAAACGCATTTCTTAATGTTCATCGGTTGTTGTTTATATATGTTATACCGAGGGGAACCCTAAAGTGTATCTTCATTAGACGCAAGTATATATTTTCCATTAGTTAAGTTTCCATTTCTTCTCACCACTATGGTTTTTCCAATTATCAAATACAAGGCAGATTGATTGTGGGGCAAGTTCAGCCCCCAGACACTTTGACCATTGGATATATAAACACCGCGAAGTGAAAGGACTGGAATCTCAAATCTCGGGAACTAAAAGTTGAGTCCATCAATGTCAATAACATATGAAAGGGGCATCAGTCACACTTTAAATATTTATGTTACAGCATCCTGTGGGCGTTTTGAAACAACAGGCACTTGCTCTTTTTTCTTCAATTGGTGACCAAAAATCAAATTGGTTCACTTAAGGCACATTTTGATGAGTTGTGTTTGATTCGAAGATATTTTTATGATGCCTCGACGTTGTGCAGTCTATGGCTGCAAGGGCAATTATAAAGGTGAACCTTACGTCAAGACGATCAGCTTCCCATCGGACTGAAAGGAAAGGGGTAGCTGGATTGAAGCAATGCCCAATGAACGTGCTTCTCTTCTGGCCAGAAAAGAAATTCATGTGTGCGAAAAACACTTTGAGTGTAAATGGGTGACATCTCAAGGTAGCAAAGGACCAGCGGCACCTCCGTCCGTTTTCCCTTCGTACCAAAGTCTGAAGCAGACCATCATACCATCACGCAAAACAAAGTTAACCTCTGCCCAGACAAGAAGTGCATCCCAGAAACAACGGTCTGAAGAGATAGACAAAATTTTAGACTATTTGTCATTTTGCAGTGGTGTTTCAGACAAATATGGAGAATGTAAGACTGCCTTGAATGGCATTAACTTTAATGTCTCAAAAACTGATGTTGTTGGTCGCCAGGTGATTCAATTCCTTCACTACTGACATTTTGATACCCACTTCGGATTTTTTTCTTATTGATGGCAGAAAAAATGGTATGGAGATAGCAAAAATTAATTTGCATTACAAAAGAATGGCTTGCTCAGCAAATGGACACAGGTACAAGATATATTTGATATTGTCCGTGCTTATGACCAAACTAGTTCGGATTACCTTTTTAAATCACTGGATATTTTGTATCAAATAGCAAACTTTTATGACTCCCCACAATTTCAGCTTCTGATATCCCAGCTGAAATTGTTATTATACACACCAAATGGCTGCCTATTTTACAAGAACTTGGTTGTATTGGCTGCAGAATTACATAATATTTCTCCGGCTGCATATAGGATATTAAAGAAGTCAGGATCTCTTGTTTTACCAAGCGTGAACATTATGAAAACACACCTTTCAAAAAGCTTATAACAAGAAAAAAATTGGAGCATTACTCGTCAAATTAAAACCCCAGCAGCGTTTGGCAAATGTGCACATTTATCTCGAATGATGCTAATGTTTCCAAATTCCCTTTCAACTGATGCCTTAAAATTTGGTCATTCTTTCATCTTCCAAGGCAACCCCACCATTTTTGGGGCAAAATGGAAGTCACCTATGCCTTTAAATGATACAAGGTGGACATAAATTGTGTTTAGACTGCTAATTACTGATTTTGGGTGATTTTCAGGAAAATATATGGTACGAGTTTGAAAATATTCTGCAACAAGCTGAAATTTTGGGCTATTTTATCTCATTTTAGCCTCCAATTCGAATTTTATTTGGCACATTGCTGGTATAAATCTGTTCGCAGTGATAATTTCTAACTTCTGGCTGACTTTCAAGAAAATCTTTGGTGCGGGTTTGTAAAAATTAATCAAAAAGCTGAAAATTTGGTAACTTTTCTCCATTTTAGGTTATTTTAAATCCATTTTAGCTCCAATTCCAATTCTATTTGGCGCATTGTCGGTGCAAACATGCTCGAGAGAAAACTTCTGTTGAGTACATGTCCAGATAAAAAATGAGTCATATAATTTCGAATGGACTCAACTTCTCGGACCCGAGCGTGGAGTTTCCAGTCCTTTCACTTAAGATGTCTATGGTTGAAACATACCCAAGAGTCAGAGATCTCTTTGTACATTGAATACTGAAGTTAGAACGCTACCGGACGACCGAAATTTTTTCTGAGGAGTTATGCCTTCTCTTGAACAAACAAAACATGAAGTGTTTAGTGAACAAATTCAGCTCAGGAAACGATCCTCAATGTTTTACTATAATAAATCACTGAGACCAGAGGACATGTATCCA
>JAAAKM020005010.1:0-10029 GCA_010016025.2 Alatinidae sp. Z8VKAUB7J3 | reverse complement strand
ACAACGTTCTGTGAGTTCTTGTATTCTTTGTTGTCGCGAATTGAAAATCGCAACTGCTATACTCAAACCATGCACAAAGTAAATGTGGATAATTTTTAACAGCATACCAAACAGTCTCTCGTCGCACATGACTGTATTGAAATTATCCTGATAAAACCAAGTGTCTGTTGCCTTTCTCAAATTTTTTAACACTCACTAAGCATAAATCAAGAGCAAAACGTATTGGAAGTAGTGGGTTTGATCCAATTCACTGTACAGTTTCGTCAACCTACACTTTGGTTTTAATGATGACACTGCAGGTGGGTGCTGCAACTACCGAACCACATTGAAGTCTCAGACACTTAGATGACGGATGAAATCTTTAAGGTAATAACAAGGACTAACATTTCTTTATACTGATTCACGCCCATTCACCAAAACGTAATCATTCAGATCCAGCGTGTAGTTCATAGTAAACCATTGACTGGTTATAAACGTAAATAGTGATCCTTTTTGTGTCTAAGCGGAGTAAATGAAGTTAACGATTTAAGACACAAACGAAATTTGACAAGGCAACTACTTCATAATGAGTTTACACAGGGGTTCTTGCACTTCGTAGAAACTTACAGCAAAGTCCTCCCTCTTCCCTAAGTGTTACGACGGTACCTTTGTTATATAGCTAAATAAACGTGAAACAGAATTTGCATCTGTGTATCTCCACATTTATTTAGGACACTCGCTTGCAATTTCTACACAATCAACGCACTTGAAGCCATTTTTATTGCAAGAACATAGGTTTGACGCATCCTGACCACCACCTGCCTTACACTCGCGTAGAATAAAATTCAACAATTTTTTTGGGAGCAACCTCCCCACTTGTCATGACTAGAACTTACCCTTCATCATCTTCTCCAATCCCCAATCGAGCATATTAAGATTTAAATCTCCTACGGTAAGTCACGTGATCTTTTAAGGACTGAAACAGTGTGAAAAGGTGGCAATTTCTCCGGCTAAAGATAGTCCCGCAGAGCAAGATAGAGATACTTATTGCGTCTAAAAATAATTCTATAAAATGTTTCAAGACTTTTCTAAAGGCCTACAAGACTATTCACGATCTACGTCTATCTTCTTTGGGGGGAGGAGGACAGCAAAACTTGATGTTAAATGATACAATTAATATAGATATGCACGTTAAATTGCTAACAGCTATTTAATTGCTAATGTATATGGCTTAATGTATTATTTGTCGTAAATTATGAAAGGTCCCTTACTGTTAAAAATGTTCACCCTTGTGGGTTCAATCACCCTTGTTTTTCTTGCCCACTTTGTAAAAAGAGGCTCTACGACAGTTGAAAGTGCGCTAAAGCTTAAACAGCTTGGATCAGTAGCAGATTTACTAATAGAAAGTTTCTCAAAATCTCTCTACCCCCCTCCCTAGCTTCAATGGTAAGCTTTTGAAGTCCTTCTTTGCTGACCGCGGTGGCGTCCACAATACAAAATCCTGATTTTCAATACAAGCAATACTCCTGATTGATCCAATAGCCTCCTACCTGATTGCAGGGGTCAAATTATTTCTCTACACCCAGTTTCCTAGTGACAACATTGTCATATTTGAGATCAGTCGTTTGAATATTGTCGTGTTAGGTGATAGCGTTTTTTAAGTCTTGGCTTTCGCATGCATTTAGGGGAGGTAGTTATAAGAGGATACACGAGACCTTGCGCAAAAAATAGTTGTTTGGGGGCAGTAACTGAAATCGAGAAGCAAATTTCAGATATTTATCGTCATCCCTACAATTAGATGGGGGAGAGTACTATACAAGATTACAGAGCATGAATATTGTGTGCAGTCAACCAGTCAATAATTATATAAATTATATAAATATATCACTTAAATCATGCCAATTCAGTGTGGCTTGTGAAAGATTTAGTCTTGATACAAACACAGTTTGTGAGTTTATATTACGTTCTTTGCAAAACGATTTTTTTGCATGGCAACAAACGTAAGGAAAACAGTGAACAATTAGAAGTACAGTGCAACATTATTTTTCACTTGTTTTACATCGGAATTGTTTTGTAAATACCGTTTATATTACTTAATATTTGCTCACTGATTTAAAACAAAAACGAGTAGAATACAAATTGGAGACTGTCACCGGACCCATTTATATAAATTTTTTATTACTTGTAATCAAACTGGCTAACTTCACTACTACAGCAGTCCGTGTTCTTTGACACACTCGAATAATCAACTCTCTCGCAAGTGCTCGTATGAACTTCGTAAACAGTATTCTGATTGGCGTACAACATAGTCTTTCTTTTCAAGTGAATAGAAAGACAATGGATTAATTAATTAGAGCAATCAACTTACAATTGTGCAACAAGCAAAAACAAAATAGACATGCCGGCCTGACAGACTGAGCTTACTGGTCAAAAAATAAGCAGAAAGTTTTTTGCCCATGACTATTAAAGGGGGCTTTTATATTTTCAGAATCAGCATTAAATGCGGTTAGAATGGTATAAAATACATTTCTGTGTTATTTAGTTCAGGTTTAAACCCTCCAACGACCGGCCTATCTCCCCCTTCTGCCGCTACTGTGTTGTGTCTCAGGAAAATTAACATCACGTACTTCCTTCCTCTGATAGTGATTGAACTCTTGTCAGCTGATCTCGGTAAACATAGACAAAATTTAATAAAAAGTAGGGCAGAATGTTCTTCTGTCGTATACAGCAATATTAATAGTAAATAGAACATCTTTTAGTTATAATACGTAAATTGGATTGGTTAAAAATAAAAAGGGGTAAGTACCAGTTGTAGACAACCGGTAGTGAAGATAGGATTTTTAATCGCGTTAAGTTCAACTCGAAATTGGACATGAGTGCGTCTCGGCAGTACCTGATAGAGACAAATTCTTTCAATTATGAAAATAAGATTGGTTTGGAAAAAGCAATGACTTAAATTCTAAAATTATCCATGTCTACTGAAGACGAGGGTCGCTGCAATTGACACCCCAGGGCCAACGGTGATGATATCCGGTATGGTGGTGGCAGCAAGGAGCGAGAGAGACCACTTATATATGTAATGGGAGTGAAAGTTCTTCAGCCGCCAGCGTGATACATGCCTTTGTCATCTCCCCGGCGTCCCAAACTGATGTGGTTTTTACCAAATGGTAATTTGCAAAGTCTTCATGGTAATATATCATATCAATTCGTATGTGGTCAATCACTGTTTCTTTAACTTGAAAGCTTGATATTTTGGCTAGCTTTACAGTGGCTCGCGATGCTAGGACAATTATCATGGTATTGCTATTTCTGTGAAATTCCTCCCAAAAATCTTCCCTTGCGCATTGCTATATTATTCTCGCTTCTATTGACCCCGCTGGATAAACATTTCTGTGCTAATATTAACTCTTTTCTTTTGTATGTAGACAAGGTATGTATAACTACCAATAATAATGAGGCTGAGGGCAATCTGTACATGGAGATATTTGATGAAATACTGGCAGACCTGCGTAGACCGTCACTTCCAGCCACAGTGCGACCCAGATTAGAGGATCTTGGAATAGAACGCCCTCACAGTCCATGGGACGATGGCATTCCACCAAAACCAGTTACTCGACGAAAGTCGTATACCCCCTCAAGTAGTACTAGCCCATCTTCCCTTTCACCAAGTACAAGCCGCAGCAAGATACCAATAAGAGCCCCACCTCCTACTGCGCCACCGCCGCCTCTTCCGAAAAGTAAAGCTGCAGCCATGGCAAAGAAGCAGTTAGAGTTGCCATTTACAAAGGGTAGCTTCGGATCACTTTCAGACTTAAGGGATGACGTATTTGTTGGAGTTGGAACCGAAACTAAGGTACTGATGATATACAATTAAGATAATTATGATATTCATTTGCATACAACACAGCGTAGGATAAAATGGCTAAGGGCTGACACGAAAATGCCTCTTACTGCAAAGTCAGTAATGCGTAGAGGTTAATTGTTTGTATGTAAGAAAGTGAATCTTTGTATCGAGTTAAGATAGGCTGCGTTGTTTTGAAACAAATTTGTACAAATAAAAAACGAATTTATGAATGTTTTTCCAGCACACAAGATTGTTTATGTCCCATGTACGTGTTGTTTGAGTTAGAATATAACACATCAGGTTGATATTTCAGTTTGATGGTTCTGTCAGTAGTTTGATGCAATGGGATATGATCATTCAATACTCACAATCGCCTTACTAAATTGCAATGAGATATTATTTTATGTCATGGCTACCTATATTGTAGTACGACCTGCCATGAGAGAATTCTACAAGGAGATGTCATGCTGCATTTGCAACTTAACTTGTACAGGTTGTTAATTTGCATAAGTCAAACATGTAAACCATGGATTTGCGGGGCAGTGCGAAAAGTTTTGAAACAAGTCGCAATGTGCATCCTAGCTAATTTGGTTGCTTCTAAAATGGTGTTATGATTTTCAAACTTCCAAGAGAAGCAAGAGAGAACCCTGTTCATCGGGATATCGGATAACCTTAACAGATACTTCGCAGCAGTCTTACCACGATTAATTTATCAAGTAGTATTGTAGACCGACAATAATTTCGCCTGCCTTCGGGCGGCCGAGGGTTGTACGTTCGTGGACAGATATGCTTAAGTTGGTCATTGAGTGTTCTTTTATGAATATGCTTGGCTGATACCTAACAACCCAAATGATAAGTGAGACGTCCATGTGAAGGATGGCACATTATCGTTAGACCACATAAAAGGGTTTAAGTAAATACCGAAATCTGACTCTGGTTGCAATCTCCGTTGTGACGATACGAAATAGGCATTATAACCAGGACAAGAGCCAGTAAGAACCAAATGATGAACGAATAATGAACCAATGAAAAACATAAATCAAAAATTACACTTAAGTAATTTTGTTTTTTGTTGTTGTTCCTAGTTTTATGTTGGTCTGCCTTGCACAAGAAATATTCAGCGATCTTAAATGTAGGTACTTGGGCGGGCTGCGGTATTTATTTTGAACTAATAACCCTAATGTTTGTTATTTGCAAATTTCATTCTTATGCTAATAGCGTTCGCGAATACCTTATGGGAGAAGAAAGTCATCATCAGCAATAAGCGAGACCTCAACAGGTATATAAATTTCAGCAAACTTAGAACTATAGATCTAATAAGTTGAATGTTGCATGTGTAAACTCGCGAATCCGTTGTGATAAACAGAAGATGTGGGTTGTAAATTTGTGTGTCTGACATTACTCGTATCTCCTAGCCTTCCATTGAGTATTACAGAAAAGGAAATCCATAACTGTGTAACCTTTAAATAAGTAATGGAATTATTTTCAGTCTCAGCTAGCCCCAGTTGAGGAGAAGGGTTAAATTCGGGGCTATGTGCTTGAAGCGAATAAAAGAGTCTTCACAAAAACACTATAGTGTAGATCTTTTGGCCCTGCCAGAAATTTGAATTGGACTGGGTAGCTGTTTAGATGGGTATATCTTAAAAAGGCATAGTTTTCCTTTTATTCATTTGGCTTTTGGCCATGTTCTGTTATTGTTTTCGTTATGGAGCAAGTAAATTGTCTTTTAACAAAGGTTGAACCATTACAATATCAAGCACTCTTTCAAAGTTTGTAACTATATTGATATTTAAAAAGCAGTATCCCCAATCGTTTAGGAGGCATTTTTACGGCCAACAGAAACTATTTTTCAAATAAACGTAACGAGAAATGTATGAGGTGCTGTTTCTGTTCTCGTGAACAATCAGCTGGAAGTCCTACAGATCCCCTTACACTCTGTCCTTTTGAGGCCTGTAGAACGTTTCTTATTGCGCCTGCTCAGTCGGCGCGATGTTGGGTCGGTGCGTTTCTTGGTGATGTGATACCATCAGAGTTGCATCCGATGTGATGGTAGCACTTTTTTTGGCCGATATCATGGCAGAGTGGTTAAATCTCGTGTAACAATCGATATAGAACTGACAAGAATTATTAAAGAAAAAAGAGAAAAATGTATAAAGTTGTGCCTCCAACCCTATTCCTCCGGCCCTTTTAACTGATTTAGGCGCGCACCATCGGTTTTCGAGTTTCTAATTTAATCCTTCTACAGTTACCTCGCACCTCTATTATGCTTTACCAATATTGAATGTAGCAGCGCTTTGATATTCATTTATCCTCAGTCGGGGAAACTTAGAATGCATCTTGTTAATATTGTGTGCTTTAGAGCTAGTTATGTAACGGTGGTTAATGCGCACAAGTTCAATAATCTGACTTTCATGCCGTATGAATGGGGCTAAAAATCTTACGCCAAATATATATAAATGCATACGTACACATAATCGCAGACGTCGCCTCGTGAAGACAGAAACTAGCAGATAAAACTTACCAGAGAAAACAGATGTTACTGATATTTGGCATTACAGTTTTGTAAGCATGGTGATTATGTAAACTGATGTGAGTAAATGCCCATGTGTTTCCCCTTCGTCGTGTCTGATCTGTGGTTTTCTTGTTTGTCTTACCTCCCTTGTGAGACAGATATCGTCATGTTCAGCATTCCGTTAGATAGTTTTCTTCTTGGCAAACCAGGCCAATACTTTCATTGACCGTGCTTAATGTCTATCCTTTACATCGTAGAACGTCATTCAGAGAGTTCATCGGAACCGTTGTATTTTACTTTAAAAGAAACATATTACGGCGTTGAATTTGAGGTAACGTTATTTTACCAGAAATCGATTAGCAGTTACCGACCGTATTAATCTTGACATTTTTATCCAATACCATTCATCCACGGACAGAATAGCCCTTGATTAACTCCCTGATTTTCGATTAATTTCATATTAGTATTCTTTTAGTCTTCAACAATTAGTTTGTATTCTGTTTCCTTCATAATAATCTCACCAAGAGAATTTATTTACATCGTCGGTTTAAGTTTGCAAGTTTTTAATAGAGGCTGTTTTAAAATATTAGGTTTACATGATTAATCAAAGCACTTCTTTTCGAAATTAAATGTACTACGTCTTCCTTTTTTGTTGGGTTTTCTGTTGTAAAGTCGTTGGGTATGGTCTTTGGAAGTTATATAGGTAAGAAGGAATCTGAATCCCTTATGCATACAATTGCACGCACACGCACGCACACGCACGCACACGCACGCACACGCGCACGCGCAGTCATAGTTTACCATGGCACTCGAACATATGCGCACGTAGCCACATGTCTTTTAACACACAAATACAGACGTAAGTCAACGCAATTACATGCGCTGTCATAAACTTGCACAATTACATGCACTTAGATCTGCACCCCTACATGCACATATAAATGCACTTGTATATGCAGACATTCAACCATATAGCCGTAAGAAGTTTCAGACTCACTCTTGGAGGAATATTCACCCGTATGATTGTAAAAGTAGCAAACTACATCATAGCAGAACAAGAGAGAATTGTTTGATTTTGACCTATGCTAATACTCAAGCTGAGTGACACGATATTAACACCAAGTTGTGAGAATAAGAAGAAAGCATAAATTACGGTAGACAAATAAAGAAAAGAATAATGACTGAGGAAATAAAGGCAGGTATCGCAGCTCGATGCAGTTACAATATTGCATAATTTAATCCCGATTAGAACTAACTACAAAGACAGATGAAACATCGAACACGTTTCACTACTGCGTTACAGATTAAAGACTTTAAACAGTAGCAGTGTAACTGTAGGTAATCTGACGTCATGGACTGACATGTTTGACTAACGATTTGCGCAGTCTCTGTATTTCCTGGCTTCCCAGTGATTGCAGGCTTCCTTAAGAGTCTTCGAGGCCAGTAGTGACAGCACTTAGCTACTCCACAGAGTTAAGAAACTCAAATTCATCAAATGTTTCATAGAATTATCATAGTTTCTCACAGTAACAGACCTCCTCCCTGTGTAGTACAAAATTGTCCGAACACTTAGATAAAAAGAACATAATGTATGTAAGTATCATATGTATACACATGAAATTTGATGCATTTTTCCATTTTGACACGTGGTGCTGGTACCTAAGATGCACAGACTAGTAGAAACACTTCACTTTTAATTCGTTCAAAACCATTTGCACAATCTTCATAACTTTCACAAACACATCTATCAATTATTACAACAGCCCTACCCGACCTGGTGTATGTTGGATTATGAAAATGATACGTATTCTATTTACAGGAGAATTTACACGTCAAAGTGACTAAAAGAAAATGCCTACGTTGAGATTATAATTCGTAGCACATCTGCGTCTCTGCTTATTTAGATAGTCAGTAACCATCCCCTTATGCTTCTATCTTCCTTTCTCTGTTGTCTACAGGAGGAGTCCAAAACACCAGTCTATGCAACTCTGAAAGGAGTAAGTGTCAAAATGTAGCCCTTTTCCATTACTCGGGTGAATTTTTCGTCGAAGTTTAAGTTGCCCATGATTTTCGGTAATGGTGTTTGTAATACTATAGATGTCATTACTGGCCTTTAAAAAATGCGTGTTTGGTGTCAGAAATGCCAAGACGTACTTGTACTCCTTATCCAGATGTGCGTTGCGCGGTGCTTATTTGTGATGAGCTAATATAGCAAGTGTTACCCTTAGATCAAGTCATCACGCTGATATGGGTCTCGCTGCGACTACTCCTCTCTTTGCTGTACAACCTCGTTAATTTTATATTCTTTGTATTTGTAAAGAATTTAGCGACCACAGTACGTGATGATTCTTATTTCGAGCTAGTTACACACTGTGGTTCATATGTGTTAACTTTAAGTACATATTTTGTAGAATAGGCGAGAGTGTGCCTCCACGCAGCCAGTCGATTCTGCACAGTTCACAGAAGATGATTACTCAGTTTGCGAGTAGCATTAAAGTCTGAAATACATTCGGCTGAATACCGTGGCAGCTCAGAATACGTTCGGATACTAAGTATCATATGAAAAACCTTTCCGCACAACGGCAATTTAAACTTTCCTGTGGCAAATCAGATGGACGCGAGGGTGTTGCTATTTTCCGCGAAGTTGTTATCTCCCATAATGAGTAGCAACACTGACAGTTTAGTCTGTTCTCCGTATTAATCTCTATGAACGTTATTAAGTTGCCTATTTTCGCGTGAAAGCTTTTTTAATTTGTAGTTCTCTACCTTCGCCGGTGGTAATAAACTATTGTCTTGTTGCTGTTGCTTTGATAAGGTTGCAGCACAGATTCGCGATACTCCTTTCAGCGGAGAGTCGACAGACTCAGAGGCAGATGTTGAAAACTCACCAAAGAGCCGCAAAAACACCACTTCGTCGATGAAGGACGCCAGTGAAGATGAACAAAAATCAAAGAAACCCTTAAGAACCTGTGCACCGTACACTGCTCAGAACATGAGAACGGTACGTTTCTTGTATTTAATGGTATATTCTGTGAAGACATCAGCTTTTGTCTTACTACGGTGTAGATGGGCTGGTCTTAAAAATTGAAAATTCACTAGTATTGTTTTAGTAGCCTTCATTAGTATATCGTAATTTTGTAAATAGAGTACTAAACGTTCATGTCACGAAAAAGGATTTTCCTTGAAGCAAATTTCTAACTTTATCAAATTAAAAACCAAACCAGTAAATACTCGTAAACAAGATGTCTTGCTTAAGACGCATTCCAGCTGCGAGTGACGGTTATTTAAATCTGCAAAGAGCCTTAAGAAAAATATGTTAATTTTCTGTTCACACATTTATGAACTTTGTTCAAATAAATGAGTTTGGATAGGCATGATTGAAACCTTGAAAGAGTGTAGCTTGATTACTGCGGGCGGAATCTTTCTCAAATATGGACAGAATTTCAATATCGGTCTGAAGAATGCAATAAGAGCAAATTTTTGTCGAACTTTTGATTGTCATAAGATTGTGACGTCAGACTAAAGTACTGTATTGAGTAAAGGTTAGTCCTTAGGATAAAGGAGTTTCACTTCAGTGTAACTTTTGTTTTCGATATATTTGTCTTCTCGTAATTGGTGATGATTGGTTGTAGCTCACCGGATGTTGTAAGATCCCGTCGATACAGGAGACACCTTCCTGTATTGGATCCCAGCT
>JAAAKM020005009.1:0-11333 GCA_010016025.2 Alatinidae sp. Z8VKAUB7J3 | reverse complement strand
AGGTTTCGGAGGCATATATCGCGATTGGTAGAATCAAGCATTTGTAAAGCCGTGCTTTTAAATTTAGTGAGATGTTTCTGTTGGACCAGATGTTCTTTCTTAGTCTTCCAAATGGAGATAGTAAATCCCAAACGTCTGGCCATCTTCTACAATAACATTTTCTCTTTAAAAAGATACGATATGAACTTGTAATATAGTTAATATTCACTTACAAATACTTTGTTGTATCTGATTTTTATTTTAGAAGTAAGAATGCAGTTTTTCTTCAAGCTCAATGAAAGAGAAAAGGTGCATTGAGATAAATTAATTCGGACAGTAAGCCCTCCTTCGCTATACTTATTTTCAATTTTTATGGAAATGTCGCCACTTTTCGCCAATGTCGACAATTTCTGTGCATAAAGCTATAAATGATCCAAACAGCGTAAACGTCATAATTATACAATCCTTACTAAACCAATAGCTTTCGATGGAATATCTATCTTAGATAGAAATTAAATGGACTTAAAAATTTTCTCCTTGTAATATAAAAATCCTAATAATGACAAAATGAGACTTGATTGCCGCACTATAATTAAAACCCTGTAGTCTTTGCGTATAAAACTTATCTTAATCAGACGTTAAGGAACGATGCCGATGAGAAATGGACTCAAAACGAAAAAATATCTTAGTACACAACTACAGATGCTTTCTCCTGGTATTTATGGTTATATGAAAGCCATGAAAAACTTTAACTACTTCAGAAAACGCAAGCTGTAGTTACAAAAATTTAGTAATCAACAGTGATCTACAAGAATTAGAGAACCAAGATGGAAAAATGGCTCTAGCTTGTATCAATATATCGTCTTGATATTAGCCTGCTAAAGTGATTTAAAACTAACTTGGAACGCTGTTTTTAAAAATTAGCATTTGCTGTGATCAGTATCTTTCAGAGTAATTGCTCAGATACTGATTCTTAAATTATATCTTCCAAGGCCGAGGAACATGTTATCTCTCAGAATTACTAAGAAAACCTTTCCTGGTGGCAATAGACCGATTGGAGAAGGTGTAATAAAACTTTGTTTTTGTCTTTTGAAGCCGAATGCAAACTGATGTTTCGAAACCGCACAGCTCTATTTAAGCATAGGGCCTACTTTGTGAAATAAAACCAGTAAAACACCTATACTAGAGACACTATTCCAATTGATTAGAGGCATTGAACAGGACCTATTATCCACTTTGTAAAGATCATTTTTAAATTCTAAGAACAACTACCTTTCGAACAAATACGCCACCCGTTCACATCTGCTTACAACTACTGAGATCTCCTTTAATTGCAATAAAAACTGGACTAAAACGAAGTTTATATTTTGATTAGATTTTAATATTATGTTACTTTATCATTTGGAAGGCATTTGCAAACAAGCTAAGTCTTGAAATCGTAAGTTAAAGACCGATGCGAATATGTGGTCCCTTAATGATTAATTGTATTGATGCAGATGCCAGTCCTTTTATAAACGTTTTAATAACATTCCTATCTTACCCTTCCAGTATTGCATTTTTCCTAACACAGCCGTCCATTTTTACTAACCTTCCCCGTTTTACAAATCAATGGTCAGGTATAGGATCTGGTTATTCGTGTCAGGTTTTGCTAAGCCTTTCAGTTGTATGAGATCAGTGAAATAAACACTAGAAATACTTGCTGACTTGGTCATACTTTGATGCTAGATAGAAATGGGGCCCTATTTTGGCATTATTGCCGATAACAAATGTGCAGCATTAAAAATTACGTTGTGCAGTTTTTCAGACAACATAATCTACCCCCTTCTTGGTTATTGTCTCCATTTTAATTTGTAAAGCAAACGATGATTTTGTTGCGTCGTCATTACACAAGTAACTGCAGTTGGTATACGTTTTTTGATCAACAAGGTAGATTTTAGGCGGATCTTAGGCGCCGTCCCGACAATATCCCTTTTACCACGTATTGCCCCAACATGTTTGCTTTTGCCATTCCGATAAAAAGTAAGTCGATTGAGTGGTTTGTTTTGGTTGTGTAATGTTTAGTAAAGGTGATTACAATGTAGATGTATGCTACTGAGACATAGATCAGAAGAAGGTCCGCACAATACATCTTCTTTTTTGCATTGTATGTTTATTGTCCACAGCATCACTTTCTGATAACGCTTTTGCCCATTCAAATCAGCTTGTTCACCAACAAGCATATTTACTACCTTTTGCATGTTCATACATCTTATACCTAAGGATTTATGCAGAAACATCTGATTATAATTTGACTTTAGGCCCTATAAATTTGTAAAAATTACTAAGTGAATGTGTAACGGTTGTTTATGTCTGTAAATGCTCGGTGCAGTAGTCTATCGGTATTGTCTAGCATCATGCCAGATTTTGCAGTATCATTTCCCTTTGCCATTCACAGTTTTTGTTGTTGTATTGATCACTCATCACCCACTTTCACTATTATACCCATTGCAAGTGTAAGTAGATTTTCCTTGATGCCTACAATTCATTCGAGATTTTTGAAGCTGCAATTTGTGTTTTGAGCCTCGTTATGATGTTTGACAGGCGTAAAACCTTAATAAATAAAATTCAATCGTACAAAGTTGACAAAGAACTATGAAGTGTACCCAATATTCAGTTTGAAGCCAGTTATCCAGGCAATCAATTCCTGGGTCCAACATTGGTTGAAGTACGATGTTTTGATGAATGCTTTATCAGCTTTAAACTTTATGAGGTTTTTTTCTAGTTGCAATCTAAATAATATCGTAGCAACGCATTTTAAATATAAAATTTAAAAAAAATAAATTAAAGTAACAATTAAACATAAATTAAACATAAAGAATCTTTAAAGATATTGCCATTGCATTGCCACAAATTTAAGAAGTAGGTGCAAATGCTATGTATCAACTGAGTTTCGTTTAAAGTTGTCACTGGTAAAAGTTTGGTGATAAATTCTCATTGGCCTTTTGATCAGATTTTACAATGCGTAGAATTTAGAGCAACTAGTGTTACTCTAGTTTATGATTACATTACTTCATATGGGTGTTTTCTTTATGATTTCTAACCCTTATTCCGAAACTATCAACCAATTATATGCTTAACTTTAATCACTAGTTGGTTCTTATTGGATTATGAGGTTTTATGATGTAAGGTGTGATTGATTTTGGTTAAAACTGTTGTAAAAAGTAGTAATTGTCCATAAGGATACACGTGAAGGAATAATGACAAACTACTCAAATGTCTCGGGAGAAATTTGAAAAGGAACCGCAATGGGTGTAAGCAATGGCATCCGTCTTACACCTATAACCAAACCAAATGAATATAGCTGAAAAAAGTATACTAGTGAGTAGCTTCGTACTTTCTATCATGGACTGCGAAACTTAGTTGCTGAGTTACAGCTGAGACAGATTGGAAAAGGATGTAAGGATTTAAACTCTAGAGCTCCCGTCAGCCTTTGCGCACCGTCTGAATGCCAAAACCTAGTAATGACTGGATCATTACTCAAATTGAAGGTATGCAACTACATAGAAATATCCATGACAAGATCTCATTTAACAGATATGCAACATTGAGTATGGACCTAGGATTTAAAACAATAGTAGAAGGTCTCTATGGAAAGTACAAGTGATAATTACGTATTGTAATATAATTACAATACGTAATTATCTATTTTATTTACTGGTCCCAGAAACAATACTTCATTTTGGATTATATTACTATTTTTAAAATTTGCCCCACTAACGTACAGTTTGAGTTCTTTGATTGATTTTATGGCCAATGAAAAGGATGGTTAAATTTCAAAATATTAGCCCTTATCAATTTGTTGGAAACCCTGAATGAATAATCTTGTCATATCAAGAATTCTCAAGAGATGTTTCTACGGAACTGAGATTGCAGTTATATTAAGAGAATGGGATTTTTTGTCATAAGGATCCCAGTAAGGGACTGCATTGTTAAGGTTTAAACGTGGGTAAGTATCTTATCATGCATTTTGTTACTTCATAATAATACTGCACGAAATACCAAACACACTTTAAACATAAAAGTTTTTCCTTCGACATCCCTTAGAGTATAATCGTGAAAAATGGTCGAAATGAAACCCACGAAAAATTAAACCCAACGGAATTTTTGAAAGAGCCAATCAGAATGTAGACTGCCTAAATGGCTTGTGTTCTTTTAACCAATCAGCGTCCACTGCAACTATAGCTTATACTTTAGTAACAAGAACTTTAATACTTAGAGCCATATGCCTGAGTAACTGTATCATACATTTATGACATGTTTCTCGTATATCTTGATGCAAATCGTTGCTTCCCTTTTTTATCAATATTTAGTTTCCAGTCTAAGTGTGATGTTTTCCGACCTTTTTAGCTTTCGTATAACAATAAAGCTCAGCAGTCTTCAGAAATAAAACTAAGCTATTCAGCTTAAAGAATGATGATTCGAGGAACATACAAAATATCAAGCATTGCAAGCCGACTTATTTGCTAAAATGATAATTTTAAATAGACACGAAAACAGCAGGCTTGGTGTTAATGCACTGCTAAAGTCCACCATTGAAGATGATATCAAGCAAACTAGTTTACGGATTACCTCAGGCTTGAATAGAAAGATATAGGATTCGAGAGTTTAAAATTACCTATGGGCTAAAATTTGTATTTTTGAGCACCTTGCTAATCTTTTGTTGCTTATACAATTTGGTGGTAGCAACTGAAACAGAGATAAGAATATTTGTATTTGAATCCTTTAGAGCCATAAATCATACTTCCAATATTATAGATGTATGAATTTTCATTAAGATCAAATGTAACGTTGCTAAAGTTTAAAAAAGGAATGGTCTAACTTATAATTCATAGCCTCGCCCTGGTATGGCTGCCTGCCTTTACAGCCTCGCAATAGCAGACCAAATCAAAAGTCCTGTTTTTAGTACTAGTTATACCTACTTGAACTCAATTGCATTCAGATACTTAAGCACTATTAAGTGATTATTTGTGTCCTTGTGCATCGTCTCGTTTCTTCTACTTTAACTAGTTTTACGTGACAATATAAACACGTAGACTCGCTGGTCACTGTTGGCGCAGTAGCAAATCTGGTCCTGCAGAAAGCTAAGCATGTCCAAGAGGAACCCTGAAAGACTGGAACTGGATAACGACATTCTCTTTCGAAAGAGACTGGACCCAACTTTAAAAAAGCGAATAGATCAATGAGCAACGAAGAGTACCAATTAACTGCTATTTTAGCTTAACGTATGCCTAGCTCTGGATATTAATGATTTAGTTAAGGAGTTTGTTAGAATAACATATTTTTTTTAACCAAAATAATGCTATTCTTGTTAAGGAAATTTTAGTCCAAACCAGTTAGTTTACTGTGAAAGCTAGAAGCAATTGCCATATTACGAAGAAATGACTGAAGAAAATCTGGTTAAACTACTACTACTAGTAGTCAGTGGAAGCACCGGTGCAGCAGGAAATATTCTGCTTGTTTTCTTTTATAGCAACGCGTTTGCTCAATGGCCGAGGTGGCTGGTACCCTCTCTCTTCATCTGGTTCACGTCAAACTAATGCAATGTTTACCATCAAAGAATTGATGCCCATTGTTGTGTCTATATTTAACGCTATCTAGTTTAGTTAAGTAATACTTCACGACGGCGCAGCTCCAATGTTTGAATCTTATTGTTTCCCAAAAGGTTATTCATTTGTCGTTGTTTCCGGAAAATAACAAAATTATTTGCAGCACAATGTAGTACACGTATCAAAATTCTGACTGTCTTGAATGGTTTTCACAGCTAGAACGTTTGATTCTCGAGTTGGTGAGTAAGAAGATACCATACAAGTAGCCAATTATAGTTGAAATCTCTCCAATTGAAAAATAATGCTCTGTTAATCTGCCATCGTTGCTCTTTCTTGAGACAACATCTACTACTTCGAGTAAAAAAACACATTAAAGTTTGTGCCCGTAGACTAGATAATCCCCTCCTGTTGCTGTGTATGGTTGGCATCTCAAGCGTAGATTGGACTTATCCTGTCTGAAATGCGATAATCTCCCTACAGCTGTATCCTCTTAAAATTCCATTTCTTGTCGTTACGATTTGCAGGCTAGAGATCTCAGATGGCCGCACAATGTTGTCAGTTTTCTCACCGTTTGTGTTTGGAGTACAAGCCACAGGTGAAAGCCTGCACTTATCGTTCATGTAAGAAACATGTCATCGTGGCCATGGCAACATACCATTTAAATAAGCACCATTTACTATTGACTGGCCACTTTCAGCTTAAAAAATCCCTTTTAAGATACTTGAAAGATACATGAATTTATAGACGTGAAAGAATACATAAATTTGTATCATGAAATAGCTATTGCAAGACAAAGCTCCCTACGTTGCAATAAAGGTAAAAAGTTTAAACCCACCTTACATGCGGGGGGGGGCTGGAAGGCCCGCGGCTATATATATTTCAGCTCATAAGTTTTAACGTCTAGTTGGATTGACATGAAATTTTGTGACTTTGCCTAACTTTTACTGAGAATTCTTATGATTAAAAAAAGTTTTGGAACATTTTTTGCGATATTGGCAATTTTGCGATATTGGCAATTTGTTGACCTATAGTAGAGTTTTTTACCTTTCGGTTTTGTTACTTTTCTTTGAAAACATGATTATTGTATCTTTAAACTTAGATTTTCTTACCTAAATTTGTACCGACGATTTGTTACTTTCAAATGTGATAAGTGAAAAATACAAAACTTGTTGAAATTTCGCGAAAAATGAAAATAAATGTTGTGCAATAAGGTTCCCTGGAGAACCTTATATGACAATATATGCAAAGTAATCATAAGAAAATCACATCTTTAGCTGAATTTTGTACCAACAGTGAATTAAGAGTTATATTTTTGATGTTTGGAGGATATTTTTTAATCATAATGCTCAAAATAAATCAAAACCGGATTATAAGTAAGAAACCATTTCGGCAGTTTCAAAACTCATTCATTTTGGAAAATAATTTTCTCATAATTGTGTCAAACTGCCGCAGGCAAGCTTTTTGTATACACTGGTTATAAAACTCGTTCTGACGTTCTAAGGAAAATATCAAGGAATGACAGAAAATTGCTTACTCCACCACCCCAAATACTAAACTTTAAGGCCTGACGCAAGTTCTTTAAACTTCGAGAAAATCGATTCAATCTGACGTTTTCGGATATTGTAAATGAGTATTTAGCGGAAAAAGAAGTAATTTAGAAGTTTAGAGGGTTTTAGAAGTTTAATCGTTAAAGCGGACAACGGTTATAACCAATGCTAAACCAAATGGATTTCTCATGCATGCGCCTTGGTTTTAAAGATACATCCCATTAATTAGAGGAATAGTAATTGATCAAACTTTCATCAACATAACGAATACTACTTCAGAGAACGGTCGAGGCATCAGATCAACCCTGTAAAGCGCATTTTAGCATATCTATAATTTACAATATGAATAGAACTGTTACCTTTCGCATTGGAAAGTGCATTCATCAAAACAAGGAAGCAAGATGCTCTGCCATTAACAAATTCCTTTACACTTGCGTGTTTTTCTACAACTGCCTTTGCTCCATAGACTGATGTAACAAGTGCCTTGGGAAATATTTAGTAGTATGGATACTTTACGCAAGTCTTTCTTTACTTATTTTTTTTTACCACAAATCTACTTTTATATACACAAAGAGTATATGAAAATAGAAAGTTAGCCAAAGTAAAAGAGTCTACAATACCATACAATATAATACAATACGATACGATACGATACAATTTTTAGAATAAAAATGCAGTGCTAATTGTTAAAACTTATGAAAGCAATTAAACCACTATAACTTAATAACAATAATATTTGAAAATTAATTTTGCACCAGGTTTCATAGTAAGATGCTCACCTGCGCACCTGCAAGCTGAAAGGAGCCAACTACACAAAAAAATTGTTCCGAAGGGAGTTTCCTCAAAATTTGTCAGTTTAAAAAAATTGAAGTATTACGTTTGCTCTATGAAATGGAAGCATGTTAACATCGGAGGTCACCAAGCTCTGTTGGTAGAGCGCGCGTCGCGAAAGCGTGGATCATGGGTTCGATCCCCGGTGGTGGCATGCTTTTCCATATCTCTAGTCTTCTTTTCAAAACTAACATTTCAAATCCTCTCTTCTCGATCATACTCTGCTCTAATAATAACACATCAACATGAGAAGGATAGAATGCCAGCAGAACATTTTTTTATACTCTGTAACGACTTCCAAATAAGTATTAAAGGATCGGAGTTAAATTAATTTTAAACCTACGAGAAGAGCAAGGATTCGTCTTCTGATTAAAATTCCATTACACGTAATTTTTAAATTGGTAGGTAGCAATCAATTTTATTTCAAAAACATATTTCAAGTTATTTTTAACTAACTTAATTTTGATCAACGTATTTTGGACCAACTTAATTTTAAGCAACTTATATTTGACGAATTTGTTTCTGACCTACCTAATCTTGACTAACTTATTTTTGACCTACTTGTTTCTGACTACCTTAATTTTGACCGACGTATTTTTAACAAACTAAATTTTGACCAATCTATTTTTTGACGAACTTGTTTTTGCAACCCTAGTTTAAACATTTAATTAGCAAACGATAAGAGTTACTAGAACCGTCATGCAATTTGAAATATTCCACCGTCTGTAAGGTATTTTGGACTGTCAGTAAGGACACATTATTCTCTACTGGATTATACATCAGTTACTAGGATAAACTGAATATTAAATAGACATTAATTAACAGCTTTAGGAACCTATTAGTAAATAGATGCTTATAAAAATATTGAAACGGAACAGTTGGAAGCTTGTTATACGTCCAGCTACATTAATGCGCTGATGGATTTACTCATGTAGGGTGCCATGTATCGTGCACGGAAATCGAAGTTAGCCTTTTCAGACTGCGCTGCTATGGAGGAGCAATATTTACGAATTATAGATCCACGGATTATCACAAATTACACTTAAGGAAGTTCTATCCGATGAATATGACCGTGGTAACAGACTGGTAGACATAGGAGATACAGGGTCACTATCAAAATTGAAAAGAGCCGGCATTGTCTTTGGCAGCTGGGAGTACTACCGTACCCTGTGTGGCCTATAGTAGTACGTGCTATGAGGGAATGGAAGTCTGAGAAAAGGGTCGTTCCCAATATTTTTTTAATATGTAAATAAAGTTTATTAATTTATGAAAACATGCCAAAAGACAAACTAATTTCTGCAAAGGAATTTAACTGCTTAACATGGAGGTGTTGTCTATACTTTGATAATGTTACATGTACAACAGCTCTTGTGAGGAGGGTTAAATTGTGCATTCTGCGCACTAACTGCGCAATAATTTCATAGGTGCCCACCACAGCTCGTCATCTAAAAACGTGCGAGAAGAAAGAATTATACCAATACTAACAGTGTACTTTATTAATGATATAGTATCTCCAGCAACAGAGCTTATAATTGTAAAGTCAGCCTCTTCTGACACGATTGGTATATTGGTAATGTAATGCTAGAATACTCGTGCGTTTGCTCACGACGTGAAAATTTATTAAAACCGTAAAATGTATGAAAATCAAACCCTCTGAAGGGATACACGTGTGAGGTTTCTCAAGCTAATTTCAGAGCGTTGTTCCTTTTTAAAATTATTCTTGGGCTGTAATTAAAATGACTACAAGTTGAATGACCCCGATCAGCTTTAAACTAATCTATTGCCATCCAATTACCAGAATTGTTAGTTCAAGACAGAGACGCGAAGAGTATAATTTTTAGAGGAGGGCAAAGGAAAGTGAATCAGTAGTCTCTTTCTCACGGATGCGATACATGATCATGCAAGAGCAAGGAGATTTCAAAAACCGCCGTACTGTGCCTCACGTTTGGGAGCTGTTTGTTAGACTTTTGATGGAGATGAGTAATGAGAGCTCTGTAGAGAAAGTGAACGTAGCACTTTAGATTTAGTAAGGCAATCAAATCGTGTATAAAACTAAACACAAAGTCAGTATATCTTTTTTTTATCGCGCTATTCGCTGCATCAAATAATTCTGTGTGCTTTTTATTATTATTTTCTACACAGGCACATACTTGTAGGTATGTAATCTCTATGTGCTATTTGTAATAATTTTAAAACGTATGAGAATTGTTAGACATTAATACGTAAACCCTGTGACCTAACAGTTTAATTGAATAGAATATTGATCATTGTCGTTACCTTAGTTCCTAATCAGTAAAATGTATATGCATTGCTTAAATTTCGTTAGCTTCCTGCAGCCCACATCAATGGGCTACATTTTACATGAGAAAGAGGCTACATTTTACATGAGAAAGAGGCTACATTTTACATGAGAAAGAGGCTACATTTTACTTGAGAAAGAGGTTAGATAATTCTCTGGGCAACAACAAGAAAAATTGAATTTGTGTCGAGACTCCAAATATATATTTAATCTAATCTGAGGGCGTTGAATCTGAAAATGAACTTAAATATTCTTGGTTAGCTACCGTTTATGCAGCACAAAAAGGTCTCATTTCGGGGAGAAAAGTATATTTTTCATATATTTTTTGTATACATGGTTATTGACTGATGGCAATATTTCTCACAGAATAACAGTGATGACCTCTCAAATTGTTTTTAAATAAGAAAATATTGGTACTTTTATCTAGATATACTACTTTTGCAATAATAATCAGACCTTAAGTCTTTCAATAACTCAGTTGAATGTATCAAGAAGAAACAGTATTTCATCAAATCGTTTGAAAAGTAGCTACTAAAATAGAGCGCTCGTGAACATAAGAACTATGGTAAAAACCTTTTCTTTCTTGATGGTCCTTTATGTTTAACGTTATTAATTTTGCTTTGATAGCCTAGCAGTGGCCAGCCATTATCTGTTTATCTCATCTGCCCCAGTAGCGCTCTTTCATTGTTTTGATATCCTGATGGAATCGTTCTCTTTGCTCATCATTTACATCGCCACAATTCTCTGGAAATGTATCCAAATAGCTATGTAAATACTGAACCTTAGTACTCATACTAATGCCTATGCCACTGCGTTTCAACAACTTTCCCACTACCTCCTAGTTGTTTTCGAAATGTTTCCCTCATCTTCTTCTTAATGACAGTGTTTAGCTAACATCTGTAATGTGCATCTTCACACTTCTTTGAGCCTCGTAAACGGCCACCTTCATCTTTTAATGTGTGATTTTCATATTTTAATAATGATATTTTCTACTTGCCTGCAAAAGTACCTCCTCAAAAAATTGCCATGGTTGGGAGATTACTTAAACTTAATAGGCGGGGGGGGGGGGGGGGTGGGAATAAGAATGCCCGG
>JAAAKM020005001.1:0-11336 GCA_010016025.2 Alatinidae sp. Z8VKAUB7J3 | reverse complement strand
GGTCATTCTGACGTTAGTACTCTGAGGAGTGTCAGACAAAAAAAGCTTTTAAGTACACAATGTTTTCGCTATTTCGTGCAATATTCTTGTTTTGTACCACTAACAAACTTTTTACACCTGGTCTCTATATTGCAACGAGGTAACTGCTTGATGGCCACATCTCAAACTCACATCCTTTCCTTTGGTCCACATCTACTAAAACGCATAAAAACTCTTACGTTATCACGCAAAGAAATTGATGTGGCTTGCGACAGTCCGAATTTGCAGACACAGTTCGATTGGTTCTGCGACTATATTGCTACCCTCTGCTTGGCGAATGGCAATGACCTAAAATAAAATAATGTTTTCTTAGTGGACACAGTTCCTCTCTGTTCAGCACCAAGGTATAAAGCTGAATTAGGGCATTAGAATTCAAAATCAGACAACGTCCGAAAGTAGTTTTACAAGAGACGCCAGGTATTAAATGGGGCATTCCCCTTTGGGACGGTCCCCGTAAATGATAATGTTAAAGTAGCAAAAATCTTACACGTAGCAAACAGCTTTCAACAAGTTGGCAGTTTTCATATGATACTGCAGTATTATGAAAATATATTCAGAAATGAGCCAGGGTTCACCAACAAAACTGAAATGTGAAGTGGATTTGTCACCCAAAAAACCACAATAATTTAAACGCAAACACAAATATTATAATGGGCGTTAAAATACATTTTAAACACTGATTTATAGTTTTGTCATTCCCATTTCCTTCCGGTGCCCCTGGCGTTACCCACCTTTACGTTTAAGAACGGGTTTAAGGCAAGGGATCAGTTGAGACGTGTAAACATTACCAAGGGGACATAGTAACAGTATGATAGGGTAAGCCGGTGATTTGTTTCGCGACCGAACTATTGAAGTGTCAATTTTTGTTTTCCGTCCTCGGTACAACACAGTAGTTTTTATAATTTTGTCGATAGAAAAGAATCTCATGTACTTTCCCATTTATCACTTGTTGCATTTCTTTTTGATCACCGGACGAGTAGTGAAATCATATAATTGTGGAGTGGATGGGGAGGCAAATAAAGCAAAGCAACACTGTTGGTGATATTGTAGCCCCTTGACCAATTCTTAAGATAAAATTTATAACGATTGTGGTCAAAAAAATTTGATATTTTTTGCGGAAAATATTAGCGGTAAAAGTAGCGGATAAAAAAACTGGATAATATAATCGTCCCTCTACCATGCTTGAGTTTCACTCACTCCATCTAGGCATGCCAGTGCAGTCAGACAGACTAAGCTGCCTTTTTTACGCAGTCATTTACATGAACAGTAGCTCCGTTGACTCGCACAACCCTGTTATGATAAGAGGTCAGTCAGTTTTGTTCTGGTAACTGGTCGCCGAACTAACAAAGTTAACGGCATTTCAGTGCATCATCTCTATACTGATATCAGGACTACACAGAAACAACACAGAGACATATTTTATAGTCCAATCAACCATAATTTCAGCCATAACGTCTTGGGGCCAGTCTTCTGTCTATGTACTGTTACTAAAATTTGACTGTGTTAGAAATTCCCTCGTACTCAATATCTTTTCTAGGGCCTATTATAATTAGGCAGGAGGGAAAAGTTTGAAGAACAAAATTCCCAGGTGCCCGGAAAACACAGTATTTGAATTATTTTGGCTGGATTAAACAAGAAAAAGAGGCTGAATGTGATCCTTGATGGGCCAAGAGTACCTCAACAGTTAGTTTTGTCATTTTTCTTCACTTATAAAAGGTTAAACCTGAAATATTTCTGGCCCACGAGAAAGTAGACCATGCGGGAGATAGGTAAAAAGTAAGTAAATTCAACGCGCAATGCGTTAGGATGGCAACTATGCCGTTGTTGGACTGGAATTTCGAAAGGATTCACTTTAGCGATTATTAGCTTCGCGAAATAAACTCTCTCTTGGTTTAGCCACCCATATCCCTGAGTCAAACGTATTTGCATCACTTACGGAAGATATCAAAAACCAAGATAAGATGTACATTTGAACATTAATTGGGGAAGGGGAAGGGGGGTTAAATAGGAGCAAATGCATCATGAGTAATGCCTCGTATGTCGTTCCTGAGTTACACATAATGGTCCTTATTAAACTATTTAACTGACTGGAAATACCAAAATAACGCACCCTTGTATGTGTCTACAATAGATCTAAGGTTATTATTTTGTTATTGATTGTTATATTTTATACTCGGAACCTACTTCGAACCTGGTTTTCATCATACGTTAAATGTCTAATGAATTGTTTCCCAATACCTTTCTACTTTAGAACCTAGTATGAAGGGTAGTACGGATATTCACCAACTGAGAGAGGAAATGGATCTTCAGAAGCAGAGATATGAACTTGAGATTAAAAGCCTGAAGTTATCACTAGGATCACTCAAAGCTGAACACATTGGGTCTCTGAAAGGTGATCATGAACGAATTGCTTCAGAACGACTTGAATTGCAAGTGACTGTTACTCAAATGGAAGAGGAGCTGGGAAGAAAACAAGGAACGCTGGACGAAATGTACACAAGAAATAGATTCCTAGAGATCGAACTTTCGAATGCACAAAATAGAATTGGAGAACTAAATGAAGAAATTGGGGAACTAGAAGAAGAGATTCGAAGAGTTTCCGAACGGTAGTGTAGGATAAAAGTCCCTGTAATGATGCCGTAATTGACGGGCAAAGCTAATTGTTAACCAGTGTTCAATGATTTTTTCATGACTCTGTATTATGATAACTGCACGATATTTTTGTACAAGCTGATTCTTGACAGTAAAACGCGACACGTACATTTATAAGTTGAATGATATTTGCGATGATGAATGAGATAATAACCAATTTATCACAACATATGTTAAACAGAAATCTTCATGTCGTAACACTTCCATTTGCTGTTTTCATGACCCCCCACTTTTCATACCTTCATGAATTTGCCCCTCACATTTTGCTACTTGTTGTAGGTCCGTCTTGGTTTGTTGGCTGACATTGTTCCAACAATTCCTATGTGTGGAACAGTCTGTTCACTTCTATTTCTTTCGTGCACTATTTATTTGAGTTATCTGTTTTTGTATGAAGGTGTTACAAGAAATTTATTCGGGTAAGCCCTTCGTCTACTTTTAGAACCGTTTCAGCGCCGCTGATCGTTATGTGAAGTAATTATACCATGCAATAGCAATGACCTTTCAAGTTGGCTTAAGGTGCAATTCCAGGCGTTTAGTCACTCACATTTGTCTTTCACGGATCGATGGTCACAGAAACTATCAACTTCAGAGTAGTAATCAAGACGTCTTCCTGGAAGAATTATATCTTGTTACATATATCTCCTTTGCAACGTCTCCTATCATGCAATGATAGTGATCTTTGATCTGTTTCTTTGATTTAATAGGGCACATGTAAAGGCACTCAGCTTCTCGGGCCTTAGTCGTCATTTTCTTCGGCTATGGAAACCAAATGCTCAGAAAATTTAATTGTTATCTTGATAATCGAAAAGATTATAAACGTAAAAGAGATTTATATACGTCTTGCGTTGGCCAAATACTGAATATATGGAATCAAAGTGTAATTCTCTTACTAGTACTGTCGAAATAGGAGAAAATGATGCGAGAATAGGTTGACTAAAGGAAGCTGATCCTACACAGTATATTCATGAAATTCTGGTCGCCACATTAGCTGGCCTACAATTGTCGATGTCCATGTGTACGGGTGGATGATTGAGAGCTAATATGGAGACTGGAAAAATATAGTATGTTAATAATGGAGGTCGCCTAGCTCTGTTCGTAGAGGACAAGTGGACTACGGGTGCGCTCCTGGTGGTGACACATTTTCTATTTCTCTAGCGTTTTATCAAAACTGGCATTCAAATCCTGTCTTCTTGATGATACTTTCTAACTTTTAATGAGCTTTGAATAGAAACACGGGCCGGATAACAGTCCTTCCTTGGTCAAGTCACATGGCGCACAGAGACTGGTCTTCAATTTCCTTAAAGTGGATTTTGATGTCCACCGGTGGATGACTGGGAGCTAATGTGGCAACCAGAGAAACAAAGGTTGTTAATATCAGGTCACCTAGTTCAGTTGGTGAAGCACACGAGACGGTAGCGTGTGTCACGGGTTCGATCCCCGGTGGTGACATATTTTCAATTTTTCTAGTGGCTTTTCGAAACGCTTTTTATATTATACATTTTGTATTAGAAATCTTACTTCATGTGCATAGTGATGGATCACAGGCGGCTAAACCAAATTCCAAACATCCCTCGGACGCAAAGTGTCCGGAAAATTTGGTCGTCTTCTTGCCTTATAGCTGCTTCGGAACGCAAATTGCAGTCTTTCAACGATATATTAAACGAAACTGATTACATTGGTCAAATCCTATATGTCAACTACGTAGGTACTTCAAGAACACGAAATCAGAGGAATATGAAATTTATACGAAGTAGACTACAGTACAATAACTAGTTATAAATTGGTAGAAGTGATGTCCAGTGTATAAAACTTTTATTCGTATTCCCAACAAAAACAAACAGCACTGTGTAGTGTATTCAAGGCCACTTAGCTGCGCCTTGTTATGTGGAGATTTCAACCTCGAGTTGTATAAAGGAATATTTGAAGGACATATTAAGCTCTTTGTCTGTAATCCATGTTGATTTTAGTCGGGGATTACATTAACAACTACGATTTATTTATAAAAGTTGACAAGAGAAAACATTGTGTCGAAAGTGAAAAGCAAGATGGCGGCTCACACGGGTGGTTAGATACAAGTGGCCATAGGAGTAATGACGACAAACATTTGCTAATGAAGGTCTCTCGACATTTGCTGATGCCGAAGCTGCAATCTAGGTATGTTAAATGATTACATCGGTGTGTTCGTCTAATGATTCTTACTAGATAGTTGTACAGGTTTATTAAGATTTCATGGTATTGAGGAATTTGATCCCTTGCTTGAGTGTAATCGTTGCTCTCAAAAATTCTATGCCTATATAAAGGATACCGCCGGTTCTTGTTACTAATGGCCGGTACGTTAAATGTGTGTTTACCATAGATCTCTCTGCAGTTACAATGTCAATAGTATGGTGTTAATAAAACTAAGCCCTAATTCTTCACCTAGACACATGTGATGCTAAAAGTATTTAAAGCATTTGTTACTGCAGCGGGGCATTAAAAGGCTCATTCATTTGAATGTTAGTTGAAAACAATCTCCTAGCAGTTAGCGAAGGGCAGAAAGTATCACGTGCAGTATCGATTTGTTTACTGTAAAGTTTCTTGTGCATGTTTTTGTCTGTCCGTTTTGTCTCCTGATCATATCTCCTGGCCGATTAAATGAAAACTTTGCATAGTAGTAGATCTCAAGTAATGTTGAGAGTAGGTGCCACACAACATGCGGCTTGCCACTATTCCGGGGGTGCTATGATAGAAAATTTGCTCCATACAGGAAGACCAGAAATGTTGTCTACCTTGAAGCTTTACAATGAGAGACGTAATAGAAAACTGAAATGTAGTTTTTGCTTACTTTGGAATGTTGCATTTCAACAGACCTGTATTAATGTAATTTAACTTAAAAATTTTCGAAGAATTGTGGTCTACCCTGAAGCTATTTAATTTGAAGGATAATAAAAATAAAAAAATGAAGAAAAGGAAAAGGTAAAATCACCAAACTAATTAGTATTTCTTCCGAATTTTAAAATACAATTGGTAGTTTGTGATTGGCTATGAACATGAAACAATTTATTACATCAGTTCTCCTATGCATTTTTTGTGATATACCCCCGCGGTGCGCTGGTACCTTTGCCTAGTGTACAAGGTGACATATATTATCATGAGTTTGGGCCGCGGTGATGATACACCTTCTATTTCTCTATTGTATTTTCAAAAGTGATGTTACACAAGAGAAATATCTATTAAAACTATTATGTGTACTTATTACGTACTATATTTGGGCAATGATACTTGATTACTGCGCATGTATACGAAGCTTACTTCTCAATTTTGATTCCTCTGCGTAAACAAAAGGAATTTGTATTTAGATTAGGTATTTTTCGTCAATGTTGTCCCAAGCGCTAAAAACAATTTCCTATTTTCCTAGACGTCCACATTTTTCCACTTACCATGTCTCACCTATTCTAAATTTCCGACCGAAACATGTCTCATCTATTGTAACTTTTTTCGCCCAGGGGGGCGAAAATTAAAGGGAGTAAAATCAATTTTTAGAATTCAGGAGGGGGGCAAAATTAAAGGCAATCAGGTAGGCAAAGACATAGATACATTAGCATTCTGAAGAAGGCAGTCTACTTCAATACCACAGATAATAAAATTATATAGGAGGCTGGTAGTTTTTTCAAGGGGTGCTATTGTTTACAGCGTCATATAAGTCAGAATTTTTCTCTGCCGTGGAAAAAGTGCCGCGGTAATTTCCACGGTGCCTTGCCTTCACTGCGGCGTTTTATATCTAATTGCGCGGACTGCAGTATGGGCAGGTTTGCAGCGATATGTCGTTTTGCAATATTTTTCCACCAAAGGAAAATTCAAAAACGTACGCAACAAGCAAAGAAATACAATGCATCCCGAAATTTTGTCTGCCTTTAATTTTCGCCCCCGGGGGGCGAAAATTAAATGGGGCCAAACGAAGGATCAGGGGGCGAAAATTAAAGGGACGAAAATTAAAGGGAGCGAAAATTATAGGGAGGCGAAATTTGAAAGGAATAAGGTAAGTTACTTACTAAGACGGTAGGTCTTATGTGGAATCTTTTGACCATTTGAAGATGAAAAGTAGCAAAGTTGTTTTACAATGGTATCATCAAACCACGAGACGTAACGGAAAATGTACAATGGAAACAGTTGTACGGCAAAATGTGTGATAGATAAGACTTAAAAAATGAATTGGGATAGTTTAAGAGTCTCTTGGGATTGAAAAGAAAACCGAGGTTGCGAGTTTATTACATGTTTTATGACTCTCCTGGGAATAATAAGAAAGCACACGGAAATGAATACACGATTTGTCCATAACGTTTGGTATGCATTAGAGACATGTTGAACAATTGTGTTAGGTTATAGTTGATTTCATGGACAGCAACAGAAACTCTCAGACTATTTTTATCTATATAAGTGAGCAAGTACCTCAAATTTGTCAAAGACAAGGGCTTCGTCTTGACCCATTTTGGCGCGTGGACTGCTTTTATTCATTCCCCACTTAAGGGAAAGCACGATTAGTAGCTAAGTTTACTGACCTGGAGTTAATAGTCGTTAAATTCCTACATTGGCAGATAATTCTGTGCCACCAATCCTACTGTTCTGGTTCGGGCACCTAACCGATTTGCCTCTTGGTGTTATTTCTAGAATCGGCTTGTTTAAAAACCAGTAACTGCACAGAAAAGCTGAATATTCCAATAATAAACCTTCTAAGATAATTATAATTAAAATTAAATTTTTACCCGGGTATAAACTGCAAGTTAGTATTCTCGACTAGTATGAGACGAGAGTTAGTATTTTTGAATTCGTATTTTCAAAGGTGATTTACTGGACTTCTTCCCTTGCCACAAATCCCCTCCCTCTGATAACTGTTATCTCATATCTTGCCAAAATAAGGATAAAAAGGTGATAAAAATGGAGCAAATAATCACTCAATGCCTACCAAGTCACATCTCGATCTTACAGTTTAATTAAAACGAGAAGTTATCAGAAACTTCTATCTTTCGAGTCTACATTTTTCTGGTTTTCCATGTTGCTCATACACTACCCTCCCAAAAGTATTTGAACACTTCTAGAAAACGAGGATGGCAACCGTCAACATAGGCAAATCTACATCCGGATTGATTGCACAATAATTATTCGATCGGACAAGTCTTTTCATTTAGACTTATACCAATCGAAAAGAGAAATTTTTAAAGATTTTCGTAGTTATGCAAATTTATGCGTTACTTTTTCGCGCTCTTTTCAAATTTTGTCAGACACGTGTTCACAATCAAAATGTCGAGCTGTGATGAAGTGAGGAGAAAGAAAGGCTGTTTACAAATTTGGTGATATCTCAAATACAGGCCATTGGATTTTAAAATCATTTCAGGAGCAGTATCATAACCAAATTCGACAGAGCAACGACTTCTTTGTTTTGATGAATGCAGCTTCTGAAGCGGGAAGATGAAATGGAGGGAAAATCGGGCCTTGGCTAGTACCCTAAACGAATCCTCTCGGCAGTTGTCAGTACACGTTGGGTTTTTAAGCAAATGCTGCCCTGAGTCTGTTTTGGAATCTGTTGACATTGTTTTGTTTTGACAATTCGGTAACATTTTCAAGACTTTACTAAGATACTAAGGAAGGCTGGTACATATTACGCGATTCCGTCATGTAACCTCTGCTATGTACGACCAATATATTCGCTCGCACAGCGACACGTGAATTTTTACACTAATCAACTTTTATGTGTGACATGTAGTACGTTTTTGGGCAACAGGCAGTAACTTTTGGGTGCAATAAACAACTCTCGGTTGTACCGTGGGAGAACTGTTGGTCACGGCCGTTTTATTCTTTTGTCAAAACTCAAGGGAACATTCCCAATCCACGGTAGTCGCAAATATGTCTCATAGAAAACTGCATTTCATCGATTACGTAGGCGTTTATCAATTCAATGAGCAGGTCCTGAGAACTTTCCACTGTACAACGTATTAGCACAAGTTTCAATTATTTCAAAAAAGGAAACGTCGATAAAGAGGCTGCTGATAGCAAACGAGCACATTAACAACTGTTTTTGCTCAATCATTAGGTTTTGCATAGTTTTGCAAACTTATATTTTTGATGCAGTTTTCTGGAAATTACTTTGTACAGGTTTTAAATTTTTGGTAACCACTTCTCTAGTTAGTGGTGTGAGGAGCAAATCATTGACAAAATAGGCCAGAGTGGTGTACCTTCCTGATGTGTTTTGAGTAACCCATACACGTGAGGTCATCATCGAGAAGAGAGGATTTGAAATGTTAGGGAGCCAATGTGGCGACTAGAGAAATAAAAGTATGTTAACATCGGAGGTCACCTAGCTCAGTTGGTAGAGCACACGCCGCGAAAGCGTGGGTCACGAGTTCGATCCCTGGTGGTGACATATTTTCTATTTCTCTAGTGTTCTTTTGGAAACTAACATGTGAGGTTGTTGAGAGCCTGAAAGTCTAATTCTGTAATTTTCACGTGGTAAAGTGGTAGTTTTTACCACATACAATGAGCATTTACGCAACGTACAATTGTTTTGTGCCTTGTTGTCGTGTTTGAAAACCTCGCCAATATTTGTAAACTTGGTAACGTCACCTAAATTAGCCTTCGTATTGGCAAGATAATAATCATCTTTATTGAAAAAAACCAACTGCTACCCTTCATCAGGTTTTGTAATGACAATGCCAACGTTCTCTTGAATCAATTTTATATCCTGAAAATGTTCTCTATACATATAGAAATGAGTGATATTGTTAGATGTATCACAATAAGCATATGCCAAAACACTCAGTATAGCTTTTGCGGATAGGCATTGTATTATAGTCCTCCGTACAATAGTAATCTATATATAGTGACAAAACTCACCGGATAGTGACATAACTTACCGTGTTAGTTATGTCCCACGTTTGTTCCAGAGTTCATTAGCACTTTAACGTCCAGTAAAGTCCTCAAATAAGGCAAAACGTAGTCAACATTTTAGTCTCCTTCTTGGCATTTTACTCATAGTTTGCCGGTGTGGTTTTCACCATAATATCTACAATGTGATTTTTTTGAGAATGTTTAGTCTATTGTAATGGCTGGCATATGAAAAGTGATGAGCAAAATAAAATGGAAATATAAATACATGGTACTGAAACCTGTTCCGATTAGCTACTCTTAATAATAATGGTAGTCATGCACTTCTTAAGCGAGAACAATGAAAAGTACATTTGCATTGGGAAAGTCGGCTGATGAGTGGTTAGGATTTACTATGACAAGAACGAAATCTTAAAGGACCATATTAAAGCATGGAGAGGGATATGGTACGTTACAGTTTTACTTAAAACAACAGTTTTAACATTTAGGATTTTCAAAGGGAAATTTTACAACATGGAAAGCAACTCCAACCCAACAAAACCCTCAATATTGTTTTGCTACTTAAAAAGAACATTGGTACAGATTATTTGTGCAGCATACATAACACGAGAAGTTTTGTATAGGCCCTATAGCGTTTACATGTCTTTAAATAGCATTATTGATACAAAAGAATGTTGCCGGAAAACGAATTCATTTTGCTAAATATTTTCGCCATACACTGGTAACAGCAATTGTATGAGTAGAGTAAGAAAGCTTTTAGCAATAAATTTATAGGAAACAAGAAGGCCAAAAAAGGTAGTAGAAAATAGCACATTCCCTGAAAATGTTCTATTTTCATCTACCATGTATGATTTTGTGTGATTCGTTTTCGATGTATATTCCACGCTGTACATTATGAATATTACCCAATTTAAAGAAGAAAGATCGTCTTTTCCATTTATCTAATTCCAAAAGACATTGTAACCCTAAGTTATTTGTCAATGAAGTTTCGGTATAAGCAGAATATATATTTATGAGTGTTTTACACACAACGAAGACTGAATATATATACAAAATGAATATTTTATCAATCGTATTTTAATAGTCCGGTACTAGACGACTACATCTAAGCGGAGAGGCACTAATCTTAACGGATGAAGGAAAGAGATCAAGATATTCCTATCAGAATGTGATGTAGGGGGAAAGGCACTGACAAATAGCTGTAGAAAAATAAGTGCACTTTTGACCACATGCTAAGTTAAGATAGAATTTTTATTTAAATAGGTCCGATCCTTGATATCCTTTTTGCGGACCCAAGATTGCGGACCACTGCCATAGAGCACCTACTTGTTATATCTTTATAGTTGGGTCGCGTTGGCTTGCTGCTGTTATTTGTTGTTTGTCATCTACTTATATTCATTAGGGGAGACGAAGAGCCAACGTAATTTTGAAAGCTCCTGTAGATTGTTATTATTATTATTATTATTATTATTATTATTATTAGAATATGAGAACCAAATTTTACTAAATGCATTCAGTGGTTGGTGCACGTGGTGTCGAATGACTATCCGCGTCGATAAATGCAATAGCTTTGGCATTATAAAGTTTGGGACCCTGTCCAAGCAATATTTACCCAAGGTCTTTATATGTGGTAATTCGGTTCCAGCGGTTCCTTTAAAAGGGAGCTTTCGTTACCTTGGACGGTATTTCAATTTCGAAATGGACAATAACGACCATAAAAAATTTCTTGTTGACATTATTGATGGCATTTTAGAAAAGCTAGATTCACTTCCTCTGCATCCCAGATA
>JAAAKM020004998.1:0-11338 GCA_010016025.2 Alatinidae sp. Z8VKAUB7J3 | reverse complement strand
GATCTCTCTCCTTGGGACATGTTAAAATTGGAAAGCATCATGCCAGATAATAGTTGGAGGTACCATATCTAGATAAATCTAGGCCAACAGGAACGGCGTCGGAAAATTCTAAACATTGTGCGTCATGCAGTCAAAAAAATGATACCGTAACACAAACGCCGAAAACCCTAACGTAAATAGTGCACAGAAAGCAGACAACGTATTACGCAAATAATAGTAATCGGGTCCATATCAACCAACCGATAAAACAAAACCTACTATATTTTTGTTGGATATGCCAAAAAGTGTGTGTGGAAAGAGCATTCATTAGTTTCTTAGCCTGTTGGCAAGGAGTTGATGTAGTATCTGTTCTCATTGATGAGAGATTCTTTCCATGATCTGCGAGAGGCGATCCTACTGGGCGATTGAGCCTGCCTCATGGCTTGCTTCTCTCCGCGGTAGCCAAAATTGAGGTGCGCTCATGGACACCCCAACTGCCCTATATTTATTTGATAGCCTGTTTGGTGGCTTTTCTGTTGAATTAGGGTAGTTTCAGTGCCGTACCTATTGCTCACTAGGGGTATTTGATTGAGAGACTGGGATGCATGAGTTTCTGAAGAGTGAAGAGGACATAAATCTAGTGCCTCCGGTTCCAGTATCCATGGTCAATAGTCACTTTTTAGCAGCGCAAGACCACTTTGGGTTAGTAGATAGGCACTGGATAAAATTTAGAATAAAGTGCTTACGACTACAAGACACAAGGCAAAGATTTTACAAGACAGCCGTCATATTGACCCATTCACGATAAAAAAGCAAAAAACCAAACAAAACGAATCAAGGGCCAATTTTTTTCTCTCTATACTTGGGCTACAAAAGTGAACAATTGTGCTCTGTAAGTCATTAATTCCGTTAAATAAGTCTTCCATGGACATAAAGTTCCTTTTATCAAACATACTTGCCTTTCATATGAAAGAAAACAGAAATAAATACGTAGGAAATACCTGATATTTCTTTCCAAGGCTTTGTGTATGCTCACAATGTGGTGAAAGGTTAACAAATCAGCAAAGGCTAAATGATGGGAGACAAACTTTAGCCGCGCGAACAATCATATGCCTGGATTTTCTGTTACTGACACATTTTACGGTTCGAGTCTCGGTGGTTACAGATCTTTTACTTTTTTGAGGTCTTTTTTCAAAACTGACATTTCAAATCATCTCTTTTCGATGATCCTTTTCAACTTTCAATAGTTTTCGGAAGATAGACGGAGCGGATGGTAGTCCTTACTTTGGTCGAGACACATGGAGAAGAGACGCTTGTCTCAAACTGCGTAGAGTTGAATATCGATGTTCACCAGTGGATGCCTGGGAGCTAATGTGGTGACATAGAATAGAATATGTAAGTATCAGGGGTCACCTAGCCCAGATGGTAGAGCATCATGAATCTATTTTCCCACGCAGTTTTACAAAACTGACACATTTTCATAAATCAAGAGTGGAATATCATGCGGGGAAGAGGATGCTGTTCTGGAGATATCTGTCGTGGGCCTCCATAGAACACGACACAGTCAGGAACTTCGTGGTAACTGTCTTCAAATAGCGATTTTTCACGAGCATTAAAGTAAATTTTAACTATTCTGTGACCCAATTGCTTGATCACCGTCAACCATAAGTAATTTTAATATGCTTTTGATACCTATAAATATACTATATGATATACAAAAGTCACAAATTTTTTTGAAATTATTATAGAATTTTTTTTAGAACTGCATTGTCTTCATAAAATAACAAGCATTTGCATTAGAATTATACAGCATGATGTCGTTTAATATTTAGAATGTATAAAATATTAACGAATAGGAAAGAAACTATGCTACACAGACATTAGGTACTTTATTCGATAAAAAAAATCACACTCTGCAAAAAGATTGAGTGTTTAACATTTCTGATTTCCTTAACTATCCTTTTATCTCGTAATTTTACTATTTTGACTATACCATCTCGCTAATCATGAGACGAGCGATCTAACTACTTTGTCAACGTAGCTTCAGGACTGTCACCAGGCGTATCCATTTTCACAAGAACATACCATGTTCAAAATTTAAACTGTTCTAAGATACTTGCAAATAATACCATACCTAAAAAGGTTATTCTTATGTTCTTATCTATTTCCTATAAAGAATCTTTATGCTCTCAATATCTAAGTTTCAAATTAGGTCATAAAGTAAAGTCTTTCAAAGACAGTAAAAGGGTGAAAAGTCAAGAGTTGCACCCACTAACCATTTCTATCCACTTACTGAAGTCTTTACATTACTATAAGCTAGTGCTTGTTCCTAGTATTAGTCAACTTAAAAACTTCCTTATCTGGAGATGCTCAAAAGTAGTGTTTCGTGGGCCCTTTAGGAGGTATTTGCAATTCTGCAAGGGTTTATATTAAAACAGGGGTAGTAAGGAGTCCACAGCTAACAGTATGTTTCATTTTTTCTTACATCAAACTAACTAAACCTAAGAAAAAGATAGATAATATTGTCCTCATTTGCTCCCATGTTACGGGTAATTTTGTTTTATACCTCAAAAACAAGTTTATTGACTGTTAACTTCATATTGCACTAGTAGAAAATGGATGAAGAGAAAGGATGTGGAATTCCTATGGGCATGGGGGAGGGGTACTAAGAAATTTTTGAACATACGCACTCCGGATGTACCTATCCGGTGCTCGTTTCAATGATTTGCCTAACAAAGGCAGTAGACATGGAAATGTAGAACACTGAAATGACAAAATGCTTCTATAGCATTGGATGGACAGTACCAACACAGCAAACATCGGTCCGGGGTATTCAACACTCTTTATGGACAGGTACGTAAGTTAAAAGCCTTAAGGTCCATTCATTACCAATAGATTAGTATACTTTTATCGTAAGCGTTAAATTTATTTTGATTGCTAGAAGAGATGGACATCACTACCATCTCTTTCATCAGAAATATCATAAATAACAAGTATGTAGTGTATCTGGCTCGCAGCCACAGTAGGTAAGCAAGAAGCAACCGAATTTTAACTCAACAAATAAACATCCATGTTCTTCAACATCAACTCCTACACTCCTCTACCTCGTGATTCTGATTACATAATGCGCGGCCCATAGGAAGCATGGGTACTAATGACAGTTACCATGGATACAACAAAGTGGCGAACTGCAGTAAGAATGGTAAGGCACTGCGACAAAGAACTCGTTCAGGTAAATGCTTAAAGCTCTAGCTTGTGCTATGTTCTCTGTTGTTAAGAAGAAGGAGACAAAAGCTGTCGAAGAAGGCAAACTTTGTGTTTCGTAATAGCATTCATTGTGCTGTAATTCATTGTAAGATCTTCAAACTGACCCAGCCATCTTTTCTATGTCGGTTGAACGTGAAATCGACTTAACCTCCTACATTAAAGCAATGTTTCTAGGACTTTGCATATGAAAGTTGACGAGACATCGTGCTACGGACATTTAGACGACGTCGTATTGACGCCGATCCGATGTCAGTAAGAAATACGTTATAATAAGGACCTAAATTTTGCCTCGATACAATGTCAGCATAAGATTCAGCGCTTTGGTTAAAGTAATTACGTCGGATCGACATCGACTGGATGTCTGTTCCTGACAAAAATAAAAATCGACCAAATGTCGACATCGAAATTACGTCGAATGCTAGCCAGGGAGGGATTTCAGACTAGGTGAGATGTCAAGGTGGAAACTACAATTTAGACAACATTTCGTCTTTTTAAGTCTACTGTATGCAATCACATAAGAAACAACACAAGCTGATTAGAGACGAGTGGGACGGCCCCAGAATACGCACGTAATAGCTTTTATTGGAGGTCCAGTCTTAGGCATCGGTTCATATTTACTTTCTTGATTTAAAAAATGCTAAAAAAACCCGATCCAACCTATTCTCTTCGTCAATTCTATCTGAATTTCCATCTAACACTTAGGACCAAGAAGAGTTATTTGAAAGGCACCAGTCGGGCTACTAACCTGTATAACTGGCTCACGGCTCTTAATTTTGTCACTTATTAAAGGTACGAAAGAGCATAACCATGCAAAGCAGTCAGAGCTTATTTGCAAATCAAGGATGAGATGATAGCGAATGTCGCTAACTCAGAACCTCTCACTTTTCTCATGTAACAACGATACGGCAAGTTGATATGTCTAAGCAAACAACGTAAATAACGTCGTATGTAAACAGGTGAAGTAGGATGATGCAAACCATTATCATTAATAATAAAGACCAAATTCGTATTGCAGAGGAGCAAAACTATTAGCATCCGCAGTGCGAAATATGGGATAAACCATCCCCTCTCTAATCGCTAATGGATCTCTAACAATAAAAACTGCAATGAATCTAAACAATAGTTTGAACAATCTATAAATAACAGCTAGGAAATTGTAGATTAATACCTAAACCTTATGTTCATATTTAGCAAACAGCTAGGCAAATAGGTGATTAAGGCATTTATATTTGAACTATGAAAGTATCAGACTTCTTGCACCAGTGCGACTCTATGAGTAGCTAAATAAATTGGGTTTCCTCTTTTTATTTTGAACCTAGTATTTTCTATTAAAGTTTTAACTCAACAAACTTCTACAAATTTGTCTAATGCGTGATTAATACGTTGATTAAGCGATACCTATTATTATAATTATGTTCTCCACAAATTCCTTCTAAATTTTGTTAAATAGGTCGGGTGTCTTCTTTCTAATAATCTTCTCTTCCATAATAAATGTTACAGCAACAAGGCTCAATGAATGCTTAAGAAATTGCTCTTAAATATGTACAAGTTGTTTTGTATCAACAAGAAAAAACAAAAGGTGTAAAATGTCCAACGTCTAATACTCTTAAAACTTTTTGGGGAAAACTACCATCAAACCTTTTGAATAAAGGCTCTAATGTGTGCTTCAAGAAAATAAATTTCAATTGCTGATTCCTCTACTGCAACCCCAATGCAGGCTTTTAATGTTTTTTACTAAACAAAAAGTGAGGGACATGCCCCCGGAACCTCTAAGGGGCGGGCCCTGCTTTGTGTTTGCTATTGCTATTTGCATGCATCTTAGTGTTTTCTTTATAAAGTATACGGCTACTTATTCTTACCTAACTTTAACATTATATATCGGTGTGAGACAAGGATGTATACTACCATCCTACTCATTTCGACCCTTTCTTGGAGTTTGCGCTATAGTTGAGTGACCTAATCTACAAGATGGGCTCAAGGTGAAGTAAAACCTAGTCACAGACATTAGATATGCTTATCTAACGACACTGATTGAAATGGTATTTGGAAAGTTGAAGATGTCGACCAGAGAGATGATGCATGTATGTCGTAATGGGTTCTAATATTTAACGCCCCAAAAACTAAAGACTCTGACAGATGAAGACCATTGCATCATGCTTTATAACAGTGTGGCGGAAAATGTAGATAGCTTCATCTTCGTCAGATTAGTGGTTCCAAATACATTATCTACAAATATCTTTGATAGAACCAATACCAGCATAGAGCCCCTTGTGTTTTCATACAGTGGCTCATGCCTAATGCGAAAATCATACTGAAAGGATTTTCTGCCTTTCTTGTCCTTTTAACTCTGAAGTTTGATACAGGTGCGCCTTTTTCCGGGTTATATTTGTCCGGAATCCTTGGTATGTTTTCCTAGTTAAGATACACTGGGAGGCCCTCATTTGCAAATTGCATCAATGCCTCTGAATGTGTGATGGGTACTCTTTTAGACTAATAATGAGTAGCCTGCTCTAGGTTGAGAAAGAAGTACATTCATCTTTCAAAGGGTGTTTTAAGTGCCTGGTGTCGTAGCATTTTCCTACCTCTGCTCCTCGGGGCCTGTCATTGATGCTCTTTATTTTTATGCACAATTGGAATATCAGCATTCTTATCTGCTTGTTTAAACGATGACCCTTTCTCAGATGGAAGTACAATCGTGTGAGCCCTCTGTGATGTTGCAGTATTTTTCTCATTTGAAGAATCAGTTCTGTGTGTACCATAAAGTACAGTGCGACTTATATGACTACTCGTGGACATCTTGGTGGTCAAGAATAGCTTATCATGATGAAAGTTCATAAGCTATAGCAATTTTTAAAGTGAAACATGGACATTACAAAAAGGAAGCCATGCAGAGGATTTCTGTCTACAAGAACAATTGCAGGAGAACCATGTCTGGTAAAGCTCTTTCTGATCAGTCTGGTAAGTATAGCTGACTTTCTTGGCACTAAAACTGATACCTTGGCCTTGTTTAAACGTAGAAGAGTGGGTTGTTTCGGTTATTTGTGGGAGCAAAACGAGGAATGTTTATCAAGTGTATAAAAAAGAACCCTTTTTAGCCAGAGGACAAAGAGACAGAACCCCCCTCCGGCTAACCAAAATGAAAGAGAGCCATGTGATCCCCGATGCATACTCCTGTTCGCCTACTTTAGGACGAGATAAGAAGTACATCGGTACTTATATCAATACTTGTGGACATCATGGCGTGAAGAGCTTCACATATAAAATGCTAATTACTATAAATCAACCAAGGAAATGTTGTTTTTAAGATCTTATTAAAGCCTGTAAGATTATTAGTTATTTGCAAAATATAACTTGGGTACAGGTTAAGGAGTTTGTCCAATACAGTCTTAGGCAGTGGCTAACCCCAATCGCGAGGACCAAATGAGGATAGAAAGGTAAATGAAAGTAAAATATTGAGAGCAAGAGGGAAAATTGGCTGCATTGCATAAAAGGAAGGGTTTCGCCACGCGGCTACAGTTCAGGTCTTAAATTATACTGGAAAGCTTAATAGAGGCTACTCACCAGCACGCCAAGCAACAGACGGAGAAATGGTCAACCTCATGCCTTTAGCGCTCAGATTTTGGAACTCGAAATTCCAAGAAATTAGAGCTTTATTTAACAGTTATAGCAACATGATGACGTACAGAAAGAGATCACCGTATATCATTAACTTTCCTTTTACCAAGTTGTTTATCAGCACAGTTACAACCCTTTATCTGAATGGGGAGGGACAGGGGGGATAATATGCCGTCATACGCAGATTTATATGCTTCGTGTCATAGTAATTTCATCGACGGTGCGTGTCATTAAGTCAAGAATCAGGGGCGTGAGAAGTTATCATGGTTTTGGTAGGTGTATTAAGGGATCCTTGATTAAGGTTAAGTTCTCTGGTGTATTCCAGGATATAATTGGAGAAGACTTGAACGGATACCATGGGACTCTCTTCTCTCATTTGCCATGTTTCAGGCGGTTCTTTGTTCTCTTCGTCAGCAAACCATCAATTTGCTCAAATGTGGAGGGGCTGTACCCCTCCAGTATCCCTAGTAATGCCGTCACTACATCATTATCATTATTGCAATCATCATCATCATCATCATTGTTATCTTTATCATAATCATTATCATCACCATCATATTTATCATTATCATCACGTTTTTCATCATCATCATCATCATCGTCATTATCGTCATCATCATCACCATCATCATTATCACCATCATCATTACCATCATCAACAACAACATCATTATTATCACAACCATCTGTATGCATTCTCTATTTCACCAGGTCTCGTATAAAGAGATTTATATAACATGTTTGCCATGCTAAATATCTACCCTGTTTCACCTTGGAGGAAGCCCTGAAACAAACATATATACAAATACTACAAAACCCACTTATTGTTTCCTATGGTTTCAACAAATTTCCGTCAACAGGTTTCTTCTAATAAATTTTAAGTGATTTGGTTAAAGTGCCATCTGCTTAAATATCTAACACCAGTAGAGAGGACATTTGCTAGATCAACCTTGAGAAATTGCTCTTATTTCTGAGTTTCCGCCTTTCAGCAGATGCGTCTTAGTAAATGTTGAATTATCTCTTATGTACCGTTATCACTTACTATTTATCACGAAGTTTAATGACTATTACGCATGTTTTAATGATGTTCTAGGGTAGAAAATGTTCATTTTCTTAGTTCGTTCAAACGCGTACAATATAGATTATATTTAATCCTTACTTCTTCATTTCTTTGTTCATTGTATAAGCAGACATAACCGTTATAAGCTGTTTTAGCTCACTCTAAGAGACTGTTCATCCCCTCAGTTGACATCAGTCTTGACAAGGTAACGGTGATCTACTGTAAATCCAAACCTGCGAGCTCAAAAAACTACAACTTGAAAGTTCGTTCTTACAGATGGAAATCCTTTCCTCCCAAAACTGTAAGTTATTCATCAACTTCCAACTCACTGTAAATTCATCAAATATGAAGTTATTTATATCTTGAATGGAAAATTTGATGAATGTCTACCGCAGTGACATGATCTTGCGTTGTTAATATGCAGTAATGTTAACAGCTGAAATTCACATCAGAGAAAAAATTGACACTAATTTTTTCCTTTCACACTGGATATGATTTGCGGAGGCATAATCTCTCTAACGATGTATGTATCTAAGGAAACACAGCTATTCCCTCTTAACTAATGAATCTATTAATCCATTATTATAAATATTAATTGCAATTCACGTTATTCGAGAGCTACTTTGTGTTTAAGCTATATTGCAACCTACACTTGTGCAAGTAATTTAATACCAGATGAGAGTGAATAATTTTAGTTCCGAGACAAATTCTCAAGCCTGTCGACTTGAACCATCCGAGCTATCCACTGATATTCAAAAGTACAATACGCGAATTCTCATTAACCCGACGTCTCTCAGGACAATCATTGGTATATTTAGAATTCTTCTTTCCTCTCCCTACCGTTATGTGTTACGTTCTGTGGGAAATACATTTATTATGTTTATAGCTGTTCTTTTTTGGATCCTACACCTGAGTTGGCGTAAAAATCCACCACTCATAAACATCGAGTAATTTCTAAAATCCAAGAATATAAGAATTGTTTACTTTAATTTTGAATGTTGTTTATATTGTCCAAACTAGTGCAATTATTAATAAAAGAGGTAGTGATTTATTTACACTTATTAAGCATGGGAGGTATTAATAGTAATTTGACAACAAAAGTGAAAAGGCCCTTACCTCCTCCATGTTCCGTTCTGGGTAGGTCGCTGCTGATTTTGGTATGATTGTCACTTGATCTGCTTACTATTAATTCCTCCCTCCTTTTCACCAGGAACGTTCGAGGCATTTTTCTTACTATTCCTCGTATGGAAGAAATATTGTTACCTCAAGTAACAAAAGAGTCTCCGAGATGCTGAGTGTAGATCAGTCTTGATTGATTGCCGTTCTTATTCTATTTGCCTCCCTTGTAATTACTTTCCAAATCCTCTCTCTTTTCTCTAATTCCTTCCAAAAGAGATCGTAAACAAAATAGCTGCAGACACCCGCAATAATTGATGGAATAAACCGTTGCTTAATTAACTCTGCTTTCAATCGATAGCAACTTTACGCTTCTGAAAACCAGACGGAATTCAGCCTCTCCAGGTGTAACGAACTCAAAGAAAAGGCGATCAAGACAGCATCTTCGTGGCTAAGCAGCCTTTACTGCTTACAGAAACCTCTTCTGAATAAATGAACGTCTTTATTACCATGAAATTTACATTAGCGAAACATTCATTATCATGTAAGATGTGTTAAAGGTTCCATCGATGTAGTACTCTTAGTAAGGAATAGGTCATTTCGCATAACTTCCAAAGACAGTGATGTTATTTTGCATGTCTTTTCAGATTTCTCTTTGTTAGAGATACTGAATCCAACGGCTTCGTACAAGCATAGCATGAAACAAGATAGATTCTAAATTTCCTAGGTCATGCAACTCCATGTAACAAAGGATATTAACATTCAATATCAGTTCTAAATCAGCGTTTACACCATGAGTGTGATAAGAAAGTGCACATAAACTCCTGTATATCTCGCACAAGACCCCCTATCGACAAATCAATTCTGACCATCTGTGGTAAGACAGGCAGTCATCTGGAACTTATCACCGCTAACGTACAATCTTGCAATCTGGGAAACATACTCTGGATCAAGATCTTAAGAACTTGTCAAAAATATCGGAGATTCAGGACTTGCGCAAAGTTAATCCCCAAGTTATCAAAGCCAACATATGGAGATAGAGATGAATTCTTGTGATGCTCCACTGCCAGACGATTACGTTCGACGCGAAATCGATGATTTTCGTTCAAAGAAACAACGCAAATAATGAAAGCGCTTGAGCTAGTCTCTAGAAACCATAATAAGCGTGACAGTAGATTGTAAATCTTTGCTGTATGTTAATATTCATGACTGCCTCATCGTCAACTCAATGGGAGAAATTCCACAGGTATAATTCATTTCAATATCAACAAGATTCTTAACAGCGACTGAACTCTTTTGAGCGCTTTCGGTAACATTGGAAGACGGCTGAGTGTAAGAGAGTTCAGAGGGTGGTCTGAGATTGAAAGCAGGTCGATGCGATTTTTACTTCATTTAATTTGGACAAAGAACATAAATTCAACTAGAACTCTGATCCAGACGGTTGTTGTCACTAGTAGAGTGACTTGGCGTTGGTACAAGGATGCAAAAGAATTTCTGTAGCGAGCTAAAGAATGAGTAGTTTTGCTCAAAGATCAGAAAGGTGTGATACATGATGCATATGGTTTTGGAATGCTATTAAGTGTTGTGTAATGTTCAATAAACGGCTAATGATGGCAATGTCTAACACTAGATATCGAGACTAAAGTTTTTGAGTGATAAAAAATAAACTGCTCTCGTGATTGATTGAGTAGATTTATGATAAACTCAAATAATAAAATGATAATACTACAAAAGCTGAATGGCCAGTAAATCTGCTATTTGTATCTTGGCCAAACTAACAATTTCTGAAAACGCCATATCATACAGTTATACACATTTTCAAACAGAACCTTTTTTTAAACTTATAGATCCTACCATAATAAACTCCATGCCCATCTGATAGCGGTACGTGAGTCTTGACCATATTCTTGTTTCTTACCACACAACGCAAGTCCTACTGTAGATATCAGAACTGCTGAAATTATGCAACTTTCATCCGTTAAAGTTACTGGATAGAGGTTTAGGAATACCAAGTTCGTCAACTCAAAAAGCTGATAGACTTGTCAAGCGTTATTACTGTTTTATGATTGAAGTCTGGACAAGGTTTTGCTTTTGGATAGGATCAGAGAGTCAAGTTCACAATGATTTACACTATGGGAGAAAAATAATCGTACTATAAAATCAGTTCAGTGACAGGACAAATTTCGACGTGTTTGATAAAGTTAGCATGAAGGCTCAACTTTCATTTTTTGAAAATAAAGGCCTTGGCTCTTTTTGATTTATATTGAAGTATTTTTAATGTACGCATATACAAAGCTCTAG